>JAEQML010040882.1:0-80436 GCA_016904865.1 Pissodes strobi
TTTTTTCGTTCAGTAGGGGAAATTTCATAATTAAAATTGCAAAAAACGAAATAGGCGACGAGTGTTTCTTTTTTACTTTAATACTTGGTAGTTTGTAATAGTGGAGTTTAGACTTTTTAATATTAAACTGCATTATACTTGTAAAGAGCAACGGAAGCATGTAATTAGTGATTTTGTCCTGGACATCTAAATTTTAACCGCTTAACTTTTAAAACCAAAATCGAAAGTAAAGGGGGTAAGCAGTTTTCAACATCATATTTTAAAAAGGATTCCACATGTCTACTTGCTACTAAACGGTCACATTGCACAATAAAATTTATAGCGTCGTTTTATCAAAAACAAACATCTCAAATATAGCTATTTTCTACTTTGCTAGTTTCGAACCCTAAAGCTATTTTAATATTTGAGTGGTTTTACAGATTATAATAAGCAGATGAAGGTCATGATTTTTGTAACATGTTCTATCCTAAATTTTGCGCAATTGAGATGTGCATTCATCGCTCAAATTACCAAAAGTTAAGCAATTAAAATTGAGATAAGCCGTAAAAATAAACTTCCCGAATAAGTTGCGAATGAAGATACTTATAATTAGAAGAAAATCTAGCTGAAATATACATACATATCTAGCGGTAGACATTGATAGCGTTAGTATGATATAGATAAATACAAATGTAGAAAGCAAATTTTGTAAATATAGTTAAAGGTTTGATGGCACTTAGATCTTGTCGATCTTCGCTAAAAGTGCCTATTGTTACTTTGTTTTACACTATGTGATAAGATTATTATAAAGCGTATTAAATTGATAATTAATAGTTTTCACAAACGTATAAAAATCCAATGTATATTGGCCAACTAAAGTAATTTCTTCAAATATATCCTCTTAAAAATTTGATCCATCCATTATAGTAAGGAAGCTCCCATGACATAAAAAGCTCGATGGCACATGCCAACTGACTCTGAAAGCAACGTATGTCTTCAGCAATGAAGATTCTGAGAAAGTGGGCGACATTATCATCATGAATGGTATATTATGGTAAGAAGTTTTAAGCAGACGAAGAATCCAAGTATGAACGAGCGCAGGGGTTTGAAACCCTTACCACAAAACTTCAATGCAGATACACTTCTTCAAGACCATTCCACAGAGTATATGAATTTTCAGTCGGTGAACGATTGTTTTATTGACGAATCACGTGTATTTTAGAAATACTAGTTTGCACGTGACACGTTCACACAAGCGAAAATACTTTGCATGAAGCACATCGAAGCCCGACAAAAAATAGCTCTTTCAGGTTTAAAGTTGTGGTTAGGCCGAAAATTCTTCTTCTCTTTTAAAACCGGGTTGACCCAAGTAATTTATTTTTATCGAAATCCTATTATTATATGAGAAAATCTGATATATTAGCTCATGTTATTAAAAGGTAGCGCTTGCTTCCCCTGCCAGGTTCAAATTATTAAGGCTTGTTCGAATGTGTCAGGTGCAAATTATTTTCTTTTAAAATGCATTTGATAAGATTGATTATTTTTGAATTTTTATAAATATAATAATATTTTCCCCAACATGTTAATAAAAAAAGTATGATCGAGCGCAGGGGTCTGAACCTCATTCCAGAAGGCTGTGATGCAGACACGCTGCCTCAAGACCATCCCACAGGGTATATGAATTTTCAGTAGATGAACTATTGTTTTATTGACGAATCACGTGTATTTTACAAATACTATTTTGCACGTGACACGTTCATACAAGCGAAAATACTTTGACGTAACGCTTGTTGAAATGAAGAATTTTTGCGGATGAGAATATCAATAGTGTCAGGAGATAAAAATGGCGTAACTTAATTAAGGGAGGGTTTTAATCATTGGATGTTGCCTAGGATAGCGCCAGAGGGTGAAGTTCACACACGAAAAATAATAATATGAAAAACTATAATATATATTATGAAGGAAAGGTAAATGCCTCATTGTAAATTAATCGTAATAGCGCGAAGCGAAATGGAATAATAATTAGGTTTTTGATTAAAGCTCGTGGCTTAATTAATATAAAGTCAACATAATTACATGATCAAAATTTACATAATATTGCATCAGATTATAATACTCTAAGTAACACTTTGACGAGTCAGGAGTTTTAATCAAACAACTTATTATTATTCCATGTGCCATAGGAGCGCTCTAGCTATACTACTAGGATATATTAAAATCCATCTATGCATTTTCTAGGTAACTAAATGCTAAGACTATGCACTTTTCGATCAGGGTTCTGATGGTATGTATATGATGTTTTAAATCCGGCCTGTTCCACAGGTTGGTAGAAATCCAGTTTTGTTTTCAATTTGTTATTATTTTCGTACAGGTGTGGTAGAAGAGGTATAGGTCTATATGTATTATGTGTCGTTCAAAAATTCAAAATTCAACATTTTATTTACGCCAATAGCATTTACAATACTTCTATTCCATAGCTATATATATGTACATGAATATCAATATCAAACTCAGTAAAATGACTAAAATAAATAGGAACCATGAAAAACATTTAACATAGACAAGATGGTGGACTTACAGCTCCTATCTTTTTTTTATAAATATTTTAAAAACAATAACACTGAAGCTATCAAAATCAAATGACAAGCGATACTTAAACAACACAATTACCGGTTATTTATATCACAGAGTTAAGACAACACTAAATCTACTATAAAACATTCAGTACAAAACTTTTTTCAATTTAACACTAGGACTATTAATTGAGTCATAAAATAAGTCAATTTCACTATTTTTTATCACAGAGTTTGCCAAATTACACATTCTAGAAACTGGAGAATTTATTCCATAGTTAGCTTTGTGAAAGTTAACAATAAAAAGTAATTTATTTCTAGAATTGATGGGCGAAATATGCAAACCAATAGTTGCATCGATAGGGGCATCTAACATACTGTTAATTATTTTGTAAAAAGTTACAACATCTACATATTCCCTTCTGCTCTCCAAAGAAGATAAGTTTAAAAGCGACTGAATTTCAGAATAAATTACATCATCGTAAGTAATATTCAACCCGAGACCAATTCTCTTTAAAAACTTTCGTTGTACGCGCTCTAGCCTCTCTTTATGAACAGTATAAAATGGCTGCCAAATGCAGGATGCATATTCTAAAACTGATCTTACCAGGGCACAGTAAACATCCTTTAATAAAGAAATATTCGCAAAACCTTACATTGCTCTATTGGATATATAATCAATATGTTGAGAAAAAGTAAGTTCAGAATCGAACCAAATCCCCAAATCCTTAACAACACTCTGACGTTCAAGCAGAAAATTATTCAACTGATAATTGAAAGTAAATGGATTCTTTTTACCACTAAAAGATATTACTTTACATTTTATCGGCATTTAAAATTAGTTTTTTATTATTGCATCACAACAAAAAGCCATTAAGATCACTTTGCAGCAACTCACAATCTGAGGGTGATTTTATGACCCTAAATATTTTTACATCATCTGCATAAACCAGAAATGATGAAGCAAAAAAACAGATTTAACATCATTAATAAAACAATCAAAAAGGAATGCCCCTTGAGGAACACCTGATGCAATCAAAACTTCTGAGGACACAAAGTTCTTTATTTTAACCGCTTTTGTTCGACCTTTAAGAATGCTCCCAAACCACTCCAACAGATTACCACAAATTCCCAATGTCGAAAGCTTTCCAACAAGCAAGTCATGGTCAACCTTGTCAAAGGCTTTGGAGAAATCGGTGTAAATTGAATCAACCTGCCACCTATTCTCCAAAGCCTCCAACAAAGTCTGTTCATAACACAAAAGATTGGTAATGGTGGACCGACCCTTCATGAAGCCATGCTGTTCACCCACAATAACATATTTAAACAATGGAGCAACTCTATCAGCCACCAGCACTTCAAATACTTTTGATATCAATGATGTCTTCGATATAGGGCGATAGTTCTCCACATTCGACCTATAGTTCCGTCTTTGAACATTGAAGTAACAAAGGTTGTTTCCAAAAAGCAAAATCCCTTTGCGTGCGATTTTTTTGCTGTCTGGCTCTTATTGGATCTTCATAGAATGATTCTGTCGCTTCATCTTCAGACGAGCTTGTCGAAGCATATGTCTGGATTATTTGCAGGTTATATATCTTATTTAGAGGAACTTAAGGGTAGGGAGTGCCAGGGGATTCAAATATGTCGACACACATGAAAGAATAAAAATAGGAAAAACTATAAGGTCATCCTAACTATGGAGGAAAAGCATAATGCCTCATAATAAATTATTTGTAATAGTGTGGCTCAATTAATATAAAGTCAACATAATTACATGATTAAAATGTACGTAAAATTGCATCATGTTATAGCCATTTTCGATGTGTCATGAGTTTTAATCAAACAACTAATTATTATTCCATGTGCCGTCGAATTCTTTTGTGTCATAGGAGCCCTAGGTATACTACTAGTATACCTATATTAGAGTCCATCCTACAGCTTCTGTCTCTACGAAGTCAAAAGTGTTTTAAAAGTCGACGAAGACCAAATATATACGTTATATTCTGTACACTTTCCAATCAAGATTCTGATCGTAAGTATTAAATCCTGTTCTGAAGTCGGCTCGATCCACAGGGTGGTAGATATTAAGTTTTGTTTTCAATCAGTTAGTTGCCATAAGAGAATCCATTTCATAACATGAATTTCGGTGTCTTCCTTAATTTATAGGCCCGAATTGTGCCTAATATATTGGACTTTTAACGTTTGTGGATTAAAGTAGCGTAATTATTAATTGCACTTGGTTTAGGCAGAGCATTAGAAAATTGTAGAATTCACCCTGTGTAAATCATGTATTTCGAGACGTAAATTAAACCAGAAGTGTAAAGTAAAAATGATGTGTTCAGATTCAGATACAATACTTCATCCTGTTTTGTTTTATTTATATTTGAAGGTGTTTTTGATAAGCACTAGGTTACAAAACAGTAAATACTTGTTCCAATGGGCAAGGCATTTCTTTAGTTTTTACTGCAATGACATAAATAAAGAAGAAGTAGATTATACAATAACGAAATATTTAAAAAACATTGGCTAGAAGTGTTTGATCACTATCAGCTTCTTCTTGTTTTGAAGCAAATAAAAGTATTAATATATAATTTTTGTATATTCATTATATAGAAATATTTAAAAAGGTGGAAATAGAATTTCAAAAAAGTCATAAAGTCATTGGAACAACAGTTAGAGATAGGTATAGGACATTATACATACATATAGAATATTCTATTTCAAAATTTGATTATTTGTTTTTCGTGTAATTAACATTTTTATAGCACCAGTGAATTAAAGAAAGCGCCTTAGATATTAATGACATAAAAATTTCACTTCCAGTTTCAGATCCAGATTCGAATTACTTAATGAAATGCCGTATAGCGCTCCTTAAATCCTTAAATTTGAATTTTACTCACATTTCAGGATATTTTTTATGTATCAGCCCTATTTCGAAGCTTAATAATTTTTGAGATATCTGCGTTTTAAATACAGAAATTGGAACATTTATGATAACAAACACCAACTTAAACTGTCAAGCAGTGTTACCAATTCGTCTATTTAAATTATCTACATGTCTAATCCGAAAATAATGATGCTTCACACGATCGGTATAGATCGGAAGCCTATCAGGCGTCCTGCTGTTTAACAATTACAGCCAAAACCCTTTCGGGGTTCGTTCAAATACAATAAAATCAAACTTTGATCTAAGTGTATTGGAAAATAAAAACAACTAAGTATACATAATAATAATAATTAATTGACTGAAGAGGATGGAAGTTTCATTATTGATGTTGATATCCAGAGGGCGTTCATTCTACATTGAAATTCTTGGAATCGAATCCCAGGGTTATAAATCTCCAAAACAGGATAAATTTGCAAGCGGATTGAATTGAGTTTTGTACTGTAAATCGTGTCACAAAACATATGGATGTCGTAAAACAAGTCTTTCGATAGCTCCCACCTTGGATCAAAAGCTACCGTTTGATCTGTGTACTTTTAAAATGCAGCTGGACATTTAATTGCCGATATCTCAAAAACTATTAAGTTTAGAAATAATATTAGTAGACATTTTGGACGTTCATAATCCAAATGTCAAAGTTGGCAGGTGACATAACCGAAAATTATAGTTGACATGTGACAGATGTCATGTGTCAAAATTGAGACATGTGACAGGTGCCACGCCCTAAAATCACGTTGACCACATGGACGAAAAATGAGCTTATTTGGATGCGCATGCAGGAGAAGCGAGACCTATATTACGCACATGATATGAATCCTGAACGTACGGAATGAGTACACTTTAAATTTAAAGTGAATGAAGTTCACATCTCTATTACACCTTTTTCCACTTGAGGGCTTTTTCCATGACTCGAGAATTGACGCCCATTAAAAAGAGTTGCGCTAAAGAATCTTTAACGTTTTCGGCCCCTTAGAATGCTTCATTGTTTAGGGCGTGGCATCTGTCATTTATCAATTTTATGACAATCACTCAGGATGTTGACGTGTGACAATCTGTCACCGGTCAGTTTTCGTTCAATTAAAATTGGGGTTTTCCGACAATCATTTTTGTGACAATTTATTTGAATTAAAATTTATAGGTTAAGTTGAGCGCATAATGCTGGTATATGACGGCCAAATAACTACAACAAAAATTGTGTATACGTCTATTTCCAAGCTTGGAAAGCTTCCATGATTGTATAATTTTAATATATTAGTGGACCTACCAGTTTATATACACAGATGAGGGTCGTGAATTTTGTAATATCTATATCTAGATATTGAATAAGAAAAATATGCCAGTCATTGCCTATACCTATCAACTCTCAAAGAATGTTTAATGGTTCTGTGTGTACAATTGTTTTCTAATTTTATAAAATATTCTATGAAGTTTGTATCTGTATCTCTTCGAGCACTTTTTAAATGTCCAGTCCAGGCAAAACCTATAGCTTTTCGAAAGGCATTGTTATAAAACAACCGTTATTTTATACTGATATTATTTTATAGGGATTTACAGTTGTTATTGTACAATTTTTAATAGCACACAACATAATTTTCGTACGAAGCTTTTTTTTAATTGTAGAAGTGGTGAAGCGCGCGCGCTTTAATAGATTTCACCCTTATTTTCTATTGCATTGGGTTATTACATGAGCTTTTTTTAGTAGGGCAATTGTAAATTTACTAATGCCGTATGCATAAGGAAACAAATGTGTATAAGTATTTTCCAAGTATTCCTCTGTCTATGTCTGTTAAAAATGCCTAAATATCATAAAAGCGAAATCGTCTTTTTGATTCAAAAATTCAATTCAATATTGCAAAACGCTAAACATCCAATCAAGAGTTGAAAATAAGTAATTTTAAATTATTTTAAAAAGCCAGAAAGTTACTTATAAATTAAGGTATGATATTTGGGCATAATATATACTATGAACCTGCATTTTGAGTTTCAAATATGAACAACAGAGTATTATCCACAATACCAGAACAGCATTTCGCTAACCATCAGGAGATTATTAGAAATCATTTCCTGATTATGCTAACATAGCTGAAACGAGCGTTGAGTGCAAGCATTCGTTTGAGTATTGCGGATAAAACCCCTGTTGTAGTGACCCCAAATTAGTTATGTAATTATTGCTGCAATTATTACAATAGAAATTTCGATTGTGGGCATACGGATAGTGACAGCAATCAATCTCAAGTGCTGAAAGAAAATCTGTTACTGCTCATTTTAACGCTTCACTGAGCTAATAGTCTAAGAGATGGCTACGCAGGGGTAGGTTAACTCGGTGCGGTCAAAATTATATTCCTTACAGGTGCTGTGTAACCGACATGGTGAGGGTCGGATAGCTAGAAGGTCCCCTGGAAATATAATGCGAGGAAAGGGAATCAAACGTGTAATTTTTTTCATTTAAACAAATTGATAAGGTACAGTACTGAACATTTACAAAATGATCGAAGACAGCATATTATTATTTGTGTGCCCAGCCTATTGCTCTTTAAATTCTCACATCCGTTTGTCCGAGGGAAAAAATTTGATTTTCAACTCCCCCCCTTCCCTCTCCCCGTACCTTTCTCTTACAACATATTTCCGTTTTTGCGCGCGTCTGCGGTTCCGCCGAGTTGATCGGGATGCGGTAACATGTATTCCATACTTTATGATCGACAGAACGCAAAAAGGGATACTCAAATGGGGGTGCATTCCGAGGCACTTGGTATCACAAGCGGCGTTCCCCGAGGTAGCGTCTTTGGGCCTCTTCTCAATAGCATAATGTACATCGAATTTCAGTTCTGTAATTATCACCTTTATGTAGATGAGACACAGATTTATATATCTTTTAATCCCAATGAGGCAGCCAAATAAGTCAAGATGTAAATTGTCAGAAGTGCACTTTACCTCAGAGTCAGAGTCAAAAAATGCTTTATTGTACAAAAGGCCTGAAGGGCCTTATTTACAAAGCTGAACTAATAATAAATATAACTACAATATCACATCAATAGTAGCAAAACAATAAGTAGGTACGAACACCCATATGGTAACCAGAATATAACAAGATAATGAACAATTACACACTTAACTTTGACCCCATGGTAAAGTACCAAATACGGGGGGACAAAAAGTGCCTTGCAGAGAGATTCTCAAAATGTTAATCACATAGCCAAAATCAGTGAGAGAAAAAAACACAAATTAATGAATATAATAAAAAGTACTTGGCCCAGGCACAGAGCCAAGATATAGACAGACACAATTTACACAAGAATCAATAAGCGACTGATAAGCAATCACGTTAGTGTCTATCCATATAAAACTCTTCCAGAGAGTAATAAGCCTTCAAGAGCAGAAGCTGCTTCACCCGTCTAGCAAAGAAGTCAGCATTAATCAGACACTTGATTTCAAGATACATTTTTCCCCTCATATATTATAGAAATCATTGTCAATGCACGTCTTGGAATATGGAATGCACAAACTCAAATTGTTGTTGTTGAACCTAGTTATCCTGGCATCATTATTGTTAATAAGACCTTTATATTTTTTGTGGACCATGCCCACCATCAATAAAATAAAAATACAAATCAATGTAAGAAGTTCCTCCCGGATAAACCGGGGCCGGAAGTGCTCCCTAAAGCCGACTCCACACAAAAGCCGAACAGCCCGTTTTTGCAAAGTAAAAACTGAATTGTAAGTCGACCATTGGTAAACGCCCAGAATTGAACGCCATATCTAAGATGCGACGCCTCAAGTGCAAAGTATACATCCCTTGAAAAGGCATGGCCCAATTCATCACGAACCATCCTCAACGCATAACATGTTGAGGCTAGTTTTTTCCGCAAGTTATCGATATATTCTTCAAATTTCAGTTTAGAGTCTATAAGTAAACCCAAAAACATTCTTTATTAATAAGTGGTTCAACGTTTAGGTTTATATTTGTGACCGCACACTTAAAGGAGATTATGTTTCTTTTGGAGATATTAAAAGTTAGTTTGTTGCAGTCGAACTACTGCTTTACTTTGAGAATATCTCGACCAATCGTCTCTTCCAAGGTCACTTTATCTGTTCCTAGCCACAAGATGGTAGTGTGATCAGGTAATATGTATTAATGCTGATGTAAGCCAGGTCTTTGATGTACATCAAAAAGAGCAGGGGATCAAGCAGTGACCCTTGACTCCATGCTCCATGCAATGTTCTATGTTGAAGATATACCACTGTGGCCCTTGACAATTTGTTGGTCAAGTAAGACTGAAGCCAGTTCAAAGTGTTACCCCTAAATCCATAATGAGACATTTTGTCGAGCAATATCTTACGGTCTGCACAATCGAAGGCTTTGGAGAAATCGCAAAAGACCGCTGCCACAATTTCTCCCTCATTCAATCCAAGATACGGCCTTTGAAGTAAATTGAATATTGCATCAGTAGTGTTGCTCTAACAGTAACCAGAAAAACAGGATATGTAATGTTGGCTGCGAGGATCTACCAGAGATTGAAAAAGAAGAAATTCGGAAAGCTTTAAACCAATTAAAAAACGGAAAGGCAGCAGGTGACGATAACATCATACCGGATATGTTGAAGGAAGGTGGAAGCCTACTGGTAAGGGAGCTTAAATCACTATTTAATACATGCCTAACCGAGGGAAAAATACCACAGGATTGGAACACCACGATAGTCATACTGATATATAAGAAAGCTGATCCAAGCAACCTAGAAAACTATAGCCAATCAGCCTGAATACAAACTTGACACATACCAACCCTATGAGCAGGCGGGCTTCAGAAAAGGCATGAGTACAATAGAACATCTCCACACCGTAAGGATACTGAACACAAAAGCAACGGAATATAACATCCCAATATGGGTCGCCTTCATAGACTTTAGAAAAACCTTCGACACAGTTGAACTTTGGGCAATTATCAGGTCAATGAAAAATGCAAGAATAACCAACGATATATTAACATTATACAGACACTAAATGACCGCTCAAAAATGAAAGTAAGGCTACATGAAGACACTGACGAAATCCTGATTGAAAGAGGCGTTAGACAGGGAGACATTGTGTCACCCAAATTGTTTACACTGGTGCTAGAGGATGTTTTCAAAAGCCTACACTGGGAAGACAGAGAAATGAATATATCGGGAGAAAAGCTCAGAAACCTAAGATTTGCTGATGACATTGCCATTTTTGCCCCAAACAGTGACGAATTAGAACACAAACAAGAAGCAAGAAAAGTATTCCTAGAAATGAATATTTCTAAAACCAAATTTATGACAAGAGAGTATAAACGTGCTAGGACAACAAGTAGAGAAAGTGAACTCTTATGTCTATCTAGGTCAAGAAATAACATTGGGAAAAACTAATCAAGAACTTGAAATTAACCACATATTACATCTAGGATGGGCGGCCTACGGGAAGATGCGACACGTCTTCAACTCCAACCTACCCCTCAAACTAAAAACCAAGGTTTACATGCAATGCATTCTCCCAGTAACAACCTACGGATGTGAAACATGGGTTCTAACAAAGAAAATCCTAAATAAATTAAAGATACACCAAAGATCAAAAGCACGAAAAATGCTAGGAATAACGCTTAAAGATCATAAAACTAATGAGTGGATAACAAATAGAACCAAGGTCGAAGATATAGCGAGGCCAATAGGTAGTCTTAAATGGAACTGGGCCGGACATGTTGCCGGAAATACAACCAATTGGAGTGGAAAATCAACAATATGTAGACCTTGGGGGGAGAAAAGAAGCACCGGCAGACCACAACAAAGATGGTATGATGATATCAAAAGAACAGCCGGACTTAACTAGTGCCAAGTGGCACAGAACAGGGAAAACTGGAAAAATATGAGAGAGGCCTATATCCAAAAGATAGAAAGCGGCTAGAAGAAGAAGAAGAAGAAGTGTTGCTCTTGTCTTGAAATCGAAACTGGTTGACATTTAACAATTTGTACCTCTGAAGAAAAGACACCATCCTAGACTTAACAAGTTTGTCCACTATCTTAGAGAGCGTTGGCAGCAGTGATATAGAGCGATAACATGATGAATCATCAGTGCTGCCATCTTTAAAAACAGGCCAAACTCTCAGGGAAAGTACCTACATCAAACGATAAATTTATAAACTTAGCAAGCACCCTCAGCACACAGTGAGGCAAATTAGTTGCTTAATATCTTTAATGAAATATTACCAATTCCTGATGAATTTTGGTGTTTTATTTGTTTAAATACAATCTTTATTTTATTAACATTTGTGTGGTAAAGACAAAAAAATGTGGAACAGAAACATGCTTCAGATACCTCATAGGATCCACATCTGATGACACCCCAGGCATTAACCTCTCCGCTACCGAGCAATAAAAACTATTAAATTCATTGGAATCCAACTCAGCACCAAAAGGAGTTTTTTCACTACCCCTTAAGTTGTTAACAATCTTCCAAATTTTTTTACTTTTAATGTTTGCATATGAACTCTGTTAGTTATTTTTTTAGCGTTTTTTATCGCCCTTTTGTATACTATTTTATATTTATTATAATAGGTTTTCAGAAACTCAGTAGGAAAATACTTCTTAAGAGTGCAAATTTCTTAGGTTCTTAAACGAAGGTTTTATTCTCTTTGTAACCCAAGGCTTCTTACTTTTTTGTTTTATTATTTTTAATGGGAAATTTTTGTTAAACAATTCAGCAATTTTAATGCTAAAAAGGTCAAATGGGTCCGAAAATGTCTCCTCCAATCTATTCTTTGATATTCTGTTCTAACTTTATTAAAACTGGACCTGTTATGTTATAAATTCGTCCCCTTCTAATCTTGTTAGTTTTTTTAGTCTGTAAGGTTAAGCCCGAAGGTAAAATTCTCGCCTCACAAAGCTGCTTATCCCAGAAGTTTACACAGAAATAATCAATTAAGGTACCTGAATTTCCAATAATACGAGTAGGATCCATAATCATTTTAAACTTTAAAGATTGAAGATAATCAATCAAATTTTTGTTTGTATTGAGTAACTATCTAAGTAATCTATATTAAAATCGCCTGCCAACAGAATGTCTGTATTAGGTAAGAGTAAAGGCAACATTTCCATCCCATTCAGGAATTCATCAATTCTTATTCCACATCAGTCCCTTATATTTCGAAGCCAAGAATGTTGCTTTCGCCCCGGTCCTCTTCGACCCTCTATCTTACCATGCAAAATCAACCTTGGGATTGAGTACCTTTCACCCCTCAGGATATTTCCGAGATGAGATATTTTTCGTTCCTTTACGATGACAAGGAGCTCTCTCTGTACCTACACCGGCAATTCTCAGCATTTCCTCGTTGGTTGTAAGTGCGGTCCAGGGAATACGTAGAAACCTACGCAGAGTCCACATCTCAAAAGCTTCTATGCGGTTTAATCTTCTGACCTTCAGAAACCACGTCTCTGCCCCATATAACATCAGAGGCCACACGTAGCATCTAATTACCCGAAGCCGGAGGGTGAGTGGAAGAGTGCGCACGAGGAGAAAGTTCCTTAACTTAAGAAACGTGGTCTTTGCACGTCCAATCCGTATTTTCACCTCTTCGTCCCAGTCCCATTCTTGATTAAGGTTGGCACCCAAATATACAAAACGCGTCACCTGTTCTACATCCTGCACCTCAATCCTAATTGTTATCTCCACATGTCTGTGAGTTATTGCCATGACTATCGTTTTGCTGGTGTTGATTTTTAGCCCGAACTGTTTGCCTATTTGGTTAACTCTGTCTACATGTTGAAGGTCCTCACGAAAGCATGGCTCATAAGAGCTACAAGTCCGAAGTCTCCGCAATTTTTACGGGTATTGTTTTTGGGGATAGGTAGACGGGATTTTGCCTGACTCGTATATTTTGTTGTGGTATGTTAAATATTTCGTATCTATCAATTTCAAGATTTCAGCATGTATATTATCATGACCTGGGCTTTTTAGATTTTTTCTAATGGCTCGTTGTACTTTGGTTTCTAGGATTGTAGGTCCTGCTAGTTCTTCTGAGGTGTTCATGTTTCTCAAACTGCGCTGATCTTCAAATAATGTCTCCACTTACTCTTTCCACTTATTACAGAGTTCCTTTGGATCCAAGACAAGTCCCCCATTCTGTTTTCTAAAGGACGGATTTGGTGCTCTTCTAAGGGCGCCAGTGATTTGATTTACTTTCCTATGAAAGTTATATGAGTTGTGGAATTCGTGCCATATCTCAACTTACTCACACTCCGCCGCCAAGTTATAGGTTTGTCTAACGTACGGGCAAGTATAATGTATCTTTCTGATGGTTGTTGGATTTTTGCCCGTCGTCGCTCTTTCATTATATCCAGAATCTCATCTGTCATCCAGTGCCTGACCTTGGCTGGTTTTTGTTGTCCCAATATCAGGCATTCTGTATATTTTCTTTGGTGTCATTCCATATGTCCTCTGGTTCGTCCTTGCTTCTAGGATATTTTTCACTACATAGTCTTTCAAGTTCCAATTTCATATTTTCATTAATTGGCTGGCTTAGCCGCTGGATTTTTTGGGAACTCTTCTTTGTGGTATAGCTTGAGATTGATTTTGAAGTTGGCTATTATGGGATTATAATCAGAACCAATTTCGGTCCCTGGATATGCGGCCTCCCGTGTTACGCTATTCTGATATCTGTGTTTAATTGGGAAAATATCAATCTGGTTTCTCACCATATGATTGGGATTATCTTGCGGGGAGCGCCATGTATATAGACGTCTAGGGGGTAGCTTGTAATAAGTGATTTTAATCACCAAATTTTCTTGTTTACAAAACTGATTTAGCATTTCGTCCCGATCGTTTTTCTCACTCAGTCCGAATGCACCCACGACACCATTCACATTTCCTTTTCCCACTTTTGCGTTAAAGTCTCCCATAACAATGGTAATTTCATCAGACTTCAACGAGTTTAGCACTTCCTGAACTTCTTCATAGAATTTTTCAATGTCAGCATCTGTTGTGGGCGCGTATACCTGAATGAGGTTAAGATTGATTGGTCTAGCATTAATTTGTAGAAGTATAATTCTGTCCGAAATGGCAGCTGCATTGCGTACAGACTTTCTAACATGTTCAGTGATCATAAAACCTACACCGTTTCGATAGTCTTGATTATTATTTCCGGAGTAATAGAATGTGACTCCCTGTTTTTCGCATATTCCGCTGCCTGGCCATCTACTTTCGCTAACTCCCAGGATATCAACATCAAGTCGCCGCAAAAAGTGTTCTTGTATTCCACGTACCTATTCTTTTGTTAGCCTTCATCATGTCAAGCCGGAGGATTCTTAGCACCTTCTGATGATTTAACACCTGCCCGGGACTGAGGGCCGTTCTGTTATTGTTTCCTGACGTGATAAAAGAGTTTTGGACTCCTGGGGAGAGATAATGCGGTAGTTTCTCTTTTGCTTTTCGCATCGCAGTGCCACAACCTTCCGACTGTCTCAGTTTCGCCTGTGGAAGTCCAGTTTTTTTGCCATTTCAAGAAGTAATTCCACATTGGTGCGTCGAAAGATCAGTCTGGTCCTCTAGCCAGGCAGGGCCAGGAAGGAACCCACAATTGTCAGTTTTGACCTGTAATAAAGTCCTGAATCTATCAGGTGCAAGGAAACTTATAATATTTTTATACAGAATATTTGTTAGTAAACGCCTACCCCTGGAATTCAAATAAATAGGTACTGTCCCCAAAATACCAACCCTGTTTAAATTCATTTTGTAAATTAAGAAACAGCATTATTTGAGGAAAATCCTAAATTTAAAGCACAATTAAAAATCTTTTTATTTACATGCTAAAATCTATAAGCATTGTTACAATTTGTATTAATTACAAAAAGGTAAATTAGTAAAGAAACATTTCTTTGCTAATAATGATTATTATGTTTTACTGAAATATCATCATTATTCACTCCGGCCAGCACTATTACAAAATCTGACATTGTTAACTCATCTGTAAGACAATTAATACTAGATGCTACTTCATTAAATCTGGCAAAAGGTTTACATATAATCTAAACATAAAAAGCATCACTAAAAAATCCTTCAGATACGTTTACCATATCCATCAGTTAAGAATACCAGCCTTTTCATTTTTGGTCCAGTCACTTTAGTACCGCCATAAATAGCCTCGGCATTAGTAATCCATATTTCCTCCGCAATCCAATTGCCTGGATCAATCTGCACTGTCCTGGATTCATCTTGGAACATTGTCCCTCGTCTCTTCCATACTCTCTGCAACAGCTACAGAAGATTCATTGGCTTGAGATAGTCTCAAAGTATCCTTCAGAGCAAAAAGTTATTATTTAGTTTTTTGTTTAATCAAACATATATGCATTGTTCTCTAGCCTCTATGGTTGTTTTCATGTTTCCAGTAATGCTTTTTAGATTTGCAAGCTCTTCCTGCAGGCACCCTAGTTAGTCCTCAAGCAACTGCTTCTCTTCTTATAGTTCTTTACATTTCTCCAGCAGCGATAAAATGTCTTTATTAATGTGGGTCCTTTCTTTCTCCAAAGTCTTGATTTTTTCCTCAGCAATGAGCTCAGCTTGGGAAACCAAATCCTCGAAGTTTTGTGTTTTCCTTTGCAGACGCTTTATATGGTTGTCTTTGTTATTATTGATCCTAACCACTCTTTTGACGATTTTTTCCTAATTTTATTTTTTCAGTAATGCACTTTATCAATTTCTTTACATGAAAAAATTATATGTTTGCTTCCAAGAGGGCCTTCTGGAGGGCCGACTCTCACTATGTCGATAACAACCGAACCTATAGTTATAATTTCGTCTGTATCGAGTTACAAGTACCCTTCCTCCTTAGCCGGCTGAGTTTTGAGTTTCTTCGAAGACGTATGTATTAATTATCATTTGTCATTGTCATTTCTAAGTGTTATAGCTTTTAAAACGCCACCAATGGCGTAAAAATCATAGTAAATGACCCGTATGCCAACATCACTTTATATGATATTTATTTTATTTTAGCTCCTTATCCTAAAGATAATTTTTACAATAGCCTTTTACAATATTTTGCTCATATTGAGCAGTGTAAATTTTGTAAAAAAAACGCGTTGTACTTAGACAAGATTGTGTTAAAATTGTTTCCCAATAGAAGCTGTATGTTGTTAATTAAAGGAAAATATTCAATTTCGAAATCGGACGATAGGTGTTGATGAATTAAGGATTGAAATTCATTCCAGAAAATGCATATTTGTTAATGTTCCAAAATGTTGCATGATATTTGGATGTGTTACATACAAGTTTCTTCAAAATAAAATTAGTATTTTAATATTCTTGCTACTTGACGTTATTTTGGAATATCATGGCATTTTATGTAGTGCTTAGACATTAACTAATAAGCAACATCGAATTAAAGAAAATTAATAAATATGTAGAAACGAATTGAATTCAAGAAGTTTTACTTCTAACAAAAAGTTGTTGTGATTGAATAGTTACGTTGAATGAAGGAACAAATAAAAATGTATCAAGATACTTTAATTTGCACCAATATTAAGTGATAAAAACTAAGATAGAAAGTAATATTTAAGTATTGTAACTGAAAACTAGTCCAGTAGAATAGGCATTATATTACTGACAAGAAAAACTTCTTTCTGCTTGCGATACCTTTACATGTATGTAGCCTTTCAATGTACAGAGGTTTTACATTTCGCCCCAGAAATGGATAATTATTATTGGAAACCCGAAATTTCAAAGAAATCACACGAATTTGCAATATATAACAGTTACAAATGGCTCTAGGACATTTTAAAACTAATTATTAGAAATAAGTAATATATAAATGTAAAAGAACCTGATTTGACTCCGTATACTTACCAAAGCGTTTTCAAAAGTTGGGGCATTAAGTAACTCTAACGTCATAATATTAAAAACTTTCTAGAAAGTTTAGATTGTTTTCAAATTTTTGTCATTTCCAAACATGTTATAATATACTATATCACTAGTTGTTCATTGTAAGTCAAAAGTTGATGTTTTATTGCCGATTTTAAACATATCTTGGTATCGATTTAAAGCATATCTTTTTAACTGTGTTACATTTGACCAATATGTTAACAAATATTTTTGTCTATTGTTAAAATGTAGACAAATTAAGCTGAAAATGTTTTAACGTATATTTTTTTAAGTTAAACTTTCATATTAATGTTAATTAAATCTGAGACAAAAATATTGTGTTGGAGTCTCGGGCAAATTTATTTTGATAAATTTGTGTAAGTCCTAATTATTTAATCAGAGTTTTTCCTAATTACGCACGGTGTAACCCTTATCTCCTAATAAAATGGTTGCGACCTATAAAAGAAATAATAATTTCATTAATCAAGCGAAGAAAATGGATCAAAATATTGTTTTTTTTTTCTAAATAATAATAATGGTCAGAGGTGAAGCTGTTTTAAAAGATTAAAATGTATGCCTAAAAATGTGTCAGTCATATCGGAAAAACCATATACTTCAGTGACAATCGAAGGGTGATCAAAGATAAACAAAACAAATATCACTAAGTTTGTCTTATTTTTTTCTATATTCAGATGAGCTTCGCTTGAACTGGTTTAGTACAACCGTAATAAATAAGGTGAATTAGTTTGGGTGATAACGCCCTATAAAAATTTTGTTTTGAGTTAAGGTCACCCACGTGTTAACCAAATTTCTTGTCCACTTTGCTCATTTATTGTTGACTTATTTTACCTAAATATATTAAGTTAAAAATACGCTTCATCTCTTAGTAAAGAACATTTTATGCTCTACAAGTATTGCTTACTTCAGAATAGCAACTAAGTAAGGTTTTATAATTTTTATGACATAATTATACTGATATGATTAAAAATGTACATGAAATAAAGTATAACATTGTTAATGATGTATCCCTATAGATTGTTATTGCTAGAAAATTTTTATTATATCATAAAATGTATTTACAGCCATTTTAAGTAATGGTATGTTACATTTGCCGACAATATACTAAATAAAATTAATTTGTGCTTTAATTTAAGGAGTCAAAATACTTTTAAGTCCTTTTCCTACTTTTTGTTAGTCAGATTTTTATATGCCCTTGCGCGCGGTTTCAAGGATAAGCTAAGAAAAACGCATAAGTAATAATTTGGTGGGTGCGCCTTCGCGTTTGTTTTGTGAATGTGTAATTCTGCCACCGTAGTCAGGAAGAAAAAGCATTTTTTCTACAGGCGCGCGCAAAATACCTAATTACTGAATTCAAATGAAATCGCAAAATCGACGAATGCCGTGGATCCTTATTTTGCGCTCTAGCGCGAACATGGAAAAGAAAATTATCACTTTTTCCGTCGAGTGAGCTATGAATAGTCATGGAAACCGAAGATAAATAAATGACAGTCGTGCGTTTGTTACAGTTTGTTGCTGGCACTCCTGTTCTAAATATGCCCGAAGTCCGAATATAATATGTCAAAACTGACAGTCATTTGCAAATTTCAGAATAAGTATAGAGAAAAATGTGCATTTAATTTAAAAAAAATGCGGCTGTAGAAAAACTTCTGTGTGTTTTTCGAGCGCAAAGTAAGATTACTGCGCTCCGCTACGCGTCGCGCAGTAACATTCTTTCTCAAGCGGCAATCCGTTACTTTGCGCTCTAAATACACAAATAACTATAGTAAATTACAATAAACTTGTTATATTAACATATTAACTCTATGGCCTTTTGCAACCATCTCAGCTTTATATACATACGTGATTACTGAGATATATATTTTAAATATATAGGATGTACAAGAGTCTATGTTTAAGACAAAAATATTGCATTGGAGCTTTGGACAAATTTATTTTGATATTATAGTTTGATTGTTTTAATCTTATATAAGAATGATAGTTATTTAATCAGAGACTTTTATCTAATTAGGCACGATATAACCCTTATCTCCTAATAAAATGGTTGCAACCTATAAAAAAATTTTGTGATCAGGTTACTAATTTCATTAATCAAGCAAAGAAGTTGAACCAAAACATTGTTTTTTTAAATAATAATGGTCAGAGGTGGAACTATTTGGAATATTAAAATCATATTAATTTGTATCAAATACCATATCGTAAAAGCTATATATGACAGACGAAGGGTATTCATAACTGAACCAAACAACAATTAGTAACGTCTCCTTATTTTTTTTATATGGGACAATTTAACCACTAAGGCTTCAGATGAGCTTTGCTTGAGTTAAGGTCACCAGTACATAGTGTACAAAATCAATATAAGTATACGTTCGTTCAATAGGATATTATGGATTGTGTCTTAACTGACTGGACTAATAGGAGAGTAGCGAATATGCGAATACTTATTTTGCAATACAGAATTATAATTATATTCTTCTGCTTCCGATTTTATTACTTTAATTAGCTTTCCGTTCACTTATTCACTTGTTTACTTTAAACTTGACAAGGACTGATTTAAATGAGTTACTGTCAAAAGCGTCTAGCCATTCAATTCAATTCAAAAAATACTTTATTGTTTCAAAAATATACATTTTGTGAACAAAGCATGTGTACCAAAGACATAAATTAGCAACAACACATAATACAATAAGAGTAAAAGAGCATAAAATATCAAAAACATAACAAAATTTTAAAATCATATAACCTCCTCAAGGTCGTGCCGATAGAACTCTTCCATACTATAGTATGGTTTAGTTAAAAGTAATATTTTAAGTGATCTGCGAAAAGTCCTCAATGAACTAACCGTTCTTAAACTAATTGGCAGATGATTAAAAACTTTGCGACCCTCATAAATCTGTGACCTTTTCACCAAAGTACTTCTCGGAATCGGCATGGGCAAATCATGAGTTTGGCGAGTCACATGCTGCGGTGTAGGACCCTGCAGCCTGGTGCGGTGTTTAAAAATAAGGAAAGATGTTTCCAAAATGAAAAGAGATGTCAAGGTCAAGATCTTTTGAGCCACAGGATTGTCTTTGAGGCACATTCACAATAAATCTCACTGCCTTTTCACGTTCAAAAGGTCCCGACTAGCCACGCCCCAGAATGGTATACCATACTGGAGATGTGACTCAAACAACGAAAAATAGACAGTCCTTGTCAGTCGCTAACCCAATTCTTCCCGAACCGCCCTCACAGCAAAGCATCCCGATGCCAGTTTCCTGATCAAGGCTAGTATATGGTCCTCAAAGTGTAAACCGCCATCAATCATGATTCCTAGGAACCTAGCTGCAGGTATCCCGGAAAGGAGGCCCCTATCAAAAGGTAAACCTGTGAGATCACATTTAAGTCCCGCTATGTGTGTCTTGCTCAGATTCAAACGCAGGCGATTGCAGTCGAACCATCCCTAATGATGGTCAAGTCATCAATCATGGTCCGCGTTAGCCGCTCAATCTCTATGTCCTGCCATAAAATTGAGGTATCATCAGCAAAGTGTCCAGAAATGTTTAATTGAACAAGATCATTAATATATAGCAAGATCAATATAGGCTCTGGAACAGAGCCCTGTGGCCTGTGGAACACCACAACTAACCCTTAATGATGAGGACCTCACCCCCGAGCACACCACAGACTTATATCGACACTCAAGATAAGATCCAAACCAAGAGAGAGCCAGGGCTCGAAAGCCATATCTCTCGAGCTTCAGCAGCAGTATTCGGTGATCAACGCAATCGAACGCCTTGGTCAGGTCACAGAACACCGCCGCCAGAACGCCTCCCTGATTCAACCCCACATAGACATCCTCAAGAAAACTATAGATAGCATCATGAGTGCCCTTTGCTTCTTGGAAATCAAACTGTTTAGCAGTTACAAGGTTAAATGACCGTAGATAACTCCAGATCCTTTTTTTTACCAGCTTTTCAATGACCTTGGACAGAGTGAGTAGTAAGGAAATTGGGCGAAAGTTAGATGGCCTTTCTGAGTCACCACCCTTGAATAAGGGGACCACTGTTGCAGATTTTAGGCAAGAAGGAAACACACCCTTTAGCCAAGATTCATTAATACACACTGATAGGGCTTCCAAGGCTTCATCAGGTAACCTCAAAAGTACCCCAGCTGAGATTTCATCGTCCCCACTTGATTTTTAATTTTTAGGTTTGTTCTAGCATGACATTTCGGACGGTTTGAAGCCATCCGGAGTTTGCGCATAACGATATAAGCGTCGCTTTTATTGCTATGCGCAAACTCCGATGGCTTCAAACCGTCCGAAATTTCATGCTAGAACTAGAACAAACCTATTATTTCAAAAATAACCTCTTTAATTTCAAAAAAATAAAATGCGCTATTGTTGCTCACGTTTTTAAGGTAAGATAATGGGTCAGCTTTAGAGGATAAATCTTTAGTTAGATCATTCGCTATGTTACAGTAAAAATCATTTAAGTAGTTTGGATCCATGTCAAATTTAGCATTAGTGGACTTACCATAGGGCTCAAATTTTCGATGCGATAACGTGCATGCGTAATATGGCCGAAATATCGGAATTTTCCATGTCTTTACGTTCTAGCGAAACTCGTTCAACGCCTCGGTAGTGTAGTAGACAGAGTGTTTGCCTGTCATTTCTTTGCTGCGGCTTCGATTCCCATCGGTCGCGACAGATGTTTCGTTTACCTTTTTTTAAAGTTAGGTATGTTTGTTTTTCATTAATTTACTTTTTTTCTTAATTTTGGGTTAGTTTGGGTTAGCCTTGGCTTAGTTTTAGTTAGTTCTTGTTGATTGCGCTCCCGTAGCGAGCGGAGGGCCATGCAGAGTCATAACATAATAATACCTATTATTCTTGTTTCGCCACTGCACATGCACGGTATCGCATCGAAAATTTGAGCCCTATGGCTAGACGCTTGTGTTACTGTCTAACTAACTGAAAATATTGACAACTGGACTTTTATGCTTTCATTAGTTTATTATAATTTTGAAGCAGAGATTCCTACCAGAGACAACAATGTATCTGTTCCCACCTTATACATTATTGTTCCCGAAACCTCAAACACGATTGGCTCACTAAGGACCAGTTTATGGCGTGGCGGATTTGCGAAAACACTCCAGATGATCGCTTCCGTAATATTATCCGCCAAATCTGGAATATGCCTTCCATTAAATTCGGTAATTAACTCGGCATCCTTGCACCAGGCCATCCGCATCGGCTGCTGAAATATCATTATGTTGACTTTTCACCTGGGCAAGTAGGTGTAAATTTGCGGCTTTAGGCAAATTTAGCCGCAAAACTGGGTTGTTCTTCTGCTCAAATGCGGTGGGTTCACTATACTTTCGGCGTTAACGGTTCACCACGATTCTTTTGGCTTTAACTACTCTAGGATACCCTCTTTCTAGTAAAAAAAAAATTAACGAGTCTGCTAGTACTCGAGACACTGATGTGTAAACATATGGCAGGAACGTCAAACTGGTGAGAGGAGTTTGATTACGGGGAGTGACGCCCCTGCCATTCCGAGTTGCCATGGGATATGGCGCATCAAATCCCATCGTCCTCCCCCAGGCTGGAGAACACCAAAGTACAAGGTCTGGAGCCGATCAATGACAGTTTGTGACAAGAGGGGCTGCATTGTATTGGCTGGCAGTGACGCCCCCACCATTCCGAGTTGCCACGGGATGTGGCCCATCAAATCCCATCGTCCTCCTCCAGGCTGGAGAACACCAAAGTACAAAGTCTGGAGCTGATCACTGGGGAGTGATCCAACAAACCCCATTTTTACCCCTGTCAGACTAGGGACCGCCAAAGGAATGAGTCTGAGGCCGATGCTTCGAGTGGAAGCGGCCCTAGGTGGTAGATGCATAAGCCTACTCGCATCGTCCGGTGAAAGACCACCCCACCAGAATTGGGAAGCGCTAAGTGGTTTTCCCAAATCACGTTCCGCTTCCGCGCTGGTGGTCCCGGGTTCCACAGTAGGAATATATGGACATGATGGTGCTTCCAGGATCAAAATATTCCGGAAGTAAACTCCCCGGCCATTCGGATCTCCGGGCGCTGGGTGGCCCTGGGAGCCCTTCATTCCGCATTTCACAGACAGCAAAGATACCGAACCAATTTAGAATAGGTTTCTGCAATATAAGAGGCCTAAATACAAACATAAATTCGGTACACCAACATCTACAAGCAAATAGACCACACATATTAGCCCTTACAGAAACACAAGTATGTTCTACAACAACAGTGAACTACCTCTATCCTGGTTACGACTTACATACCCGATTTAGATATAAGTTCGGAATATGCCTTTTTGTCCGAAGCGACCTTTCATGTCACCGCGAGGAAACACTCGAACCGAACAACCTTGACGTCATGTGGCTCAAGTTCACCGCCAAGGGATTAACCAAGTTTATATGTTGTCTCTATCGCCCTCCGAGCGATAGAGCCTACCAAAGCTTTTTCTCAACACTAGCTACCACTTTTGACTCAATTCAGGTCGATCACCCCAGTTCAGAAATAATCGTTCTGGGAGACTTCAATGCCCACAACACCAGCTGGCTCAAACATCACAACAAGACCGACAACGAAGGTAGAGAAGCTGAAGCATTTGCCATCAGCTGCGGGCTTACTCAACTTGTAGACGAACCAACTCGAATCTCAGAGAGGGGCGAATTCGCCGCCCTCCTGGATCTTTTTCTGACCACCAATCCTGACCAGTACAAGGTTACAGTTGGTCCGCCATTAGGTACCTCCGACCACAAACTTATTACAACGGTTTGTGAATTGCCACTCATACAGAAGGATCCACCATTGCCTCGCAAAATCTGGCATTACAATTCTGCAAACTGGGACGATCTAAGGCAGTTCTACCTAGATTTTCCTTGGCTCGACGTCTGCTTTGCCACTGACGACCCGTCAGACTGCTGCGAAGAGATCATGCAAGTAATTTCCTCAGGAATGGAAGCATACATCCCAAATTCCATCAAGTTACCATCAAAAGGAAAGCCCTGGTTCGACAAAAGATGCGAAAGAGCTGTAGGAAGGAAACAGCAAGCCTATAAGTACTGGCAGCAAAATCAGACCGCTGAAAATCGCAATTATTTTATCGAAGCGAGAAACGAGTGCAAGCGTGTGATCGACGAAACTAAGGACAAACACAATCAAAGGATCAGGAATAAACTTTTGCAATGCCCCAGTGGCTCCAGGAATTTCTGGTCGGTAGCAAAGGCAGTAAGTAACAACTTTACAAAAACGTCTCTCCCACCTTTGACGGACGAACGTGGCATCACGGCGGCTACAGCCAAGGAAAAAGCAAACATGCTCGCCAAAATGTTTTCATCGCACTCTACCTTAGACGTGCCCCAACGCAGGACTCTCCCCACTATACCGAACATCAACACTACCATGGCAGAAGTCAAGTTTTCTCACCGTGATATTCGCAAAATCCTTAAAGAACTAGATACGCAAAAGGCATCGGGACCGGACGGAATACCTGCCATCGTGCTAAAGAACTGCGCCAACGAACTAACACCCGTTTTTTCCAGGCTTTTTTCTCTTTCTTACAGAAAAGGGATTTACCCGTCCTCTTGGAAAGTCGCTCGAGTGCAACCTGTTCCAAAAAAAGGCAAGAAAACCACGCCCTCAAACTATCGCCCAATTGCCTTGCTTCCAATAACCTCCAAAGTCATGGAACGTGTAGTCAACCAGCAACTACTCAAGTACCTCGAGAGCAACAGAATAATCAGCGATAATCAATACGGCTTTCGCAAAGAGAGATCGACAGGAGATATATTGGCCTATGTCACTCATATATGGAGTAGGGCAATTGAAAACTACGGAGAGTCTCGAGCGATTGCGTTGGATATTTCAAAGGCATTCGACAGAGTTTGGCATGACGGACTGCTCAACAAACTGCCGTCCTTGGGACTGCCCTCCTCTCTCTGCAGCTGGCTGGCCAGTTTCCTTAAGAACCGATCCCTACACGTTGCAGTCGATTGACACATCTCGGACACATTCACCATCAACGCGGGCGTGCCTCAGAGCGCAACACTTTCACCAACTCTGTTCCTCATCTATATTAATGACCTGCTGATCGAAACGAATAATCCTGTTTACAGTTTTGCAGATGACAGTACCCTTGTCTCCCACTTTAGATCAGAAAAACCCTTACCAGCGACTGAGACTCATCACCGCAGACAGGAGCAGATTACAGCAATTAATCAAGACCTGGAGAAAGTTCAAACTTGGGGCGACCGAAATTTGGTCCAGTTCAATGCAGCAAAGACCCAAGCAGCAACGTTTACTAAGAGGGCCAATACAGCGGGCCCTGACATCATTATGGCAGGATCGACCATTCCTTCATCCTCGTCAATCGGGCTGCTGGGTGTCTCGGTCAACAGCAATATGTCATGGCATGACCATGTTGCTAACATCGCAAAATCAGCCTCCCAGAAGCTTGGTGCGCTATTTCGCAACAAAAAACTCTATACACCGCAGCAGTTGCTCTTGCTGTACAAAGCGCAAATAAGACCGTGCTTAGAATATTGCTCACATATCTGGGGTGCCGCACCAAAGCATACCCTAAAGCTGCTGGATTCCATTCAGAAGAGGGCTGTGCGTCTCGTCGGCGATCCGGAGTTAACCCGGAATCTGGATAGTCTGGAACATCGCAGACATGTGGCCGAGATGTCTCTGTTTTACAGATACTTTCACGGCAGATGTTCCCAGGATTTGGCCCGCATAATCCCGCCCCTGGCAACTCCTGTCAGACAGTCCCGACAGACGGCAGGAGCGCACCAGTTCGTCGTACAACTAGAAACACCTAGAACATCGCTTTACCAGAACTCCTTTGTCTGGCGCACGGCATCACTGTGGAACTCACTTCCAGGACATCTGTTTCCCACTAATTACGATCTACAAATATTCAAGAACCGTGTCAATCAACATCTTCGCACACACACCGCTCGTCGAGCGCCATAGGATCTCCCTTTAGTGTGTGTGCCACTGCCATAAAAAAAAAAAAAAAAAAAATCCTATATCGACATGCACAAAATCACTGCGCATGGTTATGATATCACAGCCGTTTACACATTTCCGTCCCCATCCGCATGCACATTTCCGTCCTATTTGCCGAGATTTACCCTCATACCGCCGTGTTACACATCAAAAATAAAATTGCATAACCGTAGATACCTTTAATGCTTAGATTAGGCTTGTCTAAGCATTAATGTTTATAAATAAATACAATTTAATTTTCTTGTTAGTTTAAAATCCCACAGATTAGGCTAAAATATTATTTAACTAACCGTTTTCCCTCGTTACGGTCACAGTTAATGATCAAGAATGACTCAATTTTCTTATTTCTGTGCTTGAGACAGAGACAGTCTCTGCATGAGATATCGAAGGCATCCTGTTTTGAAACAAACCGAAATCGCAAATTTGATACTATAAATCTGTCGAAATTCCAAAATTTGACAGCTCTCTTTAAAGTCAAGTGTCAAATAACGTAAAACGTCATATATATGCATTATATATATGTAAAACCAGGGTTGCCAATCTGTGGGGAATTCCCCAAAACGTGGGGAATTTCAAGAGCTGTGGGGATTTTGTGGGGGATGTAATCACAGTGGGGATTTATAACACTTTAAATACATCGACAGGATAGTGAAAAAGCAACATACTTTAAATTTTCACGTGATTTTTTCATTCATAAAACTTAATAAACCATTTTTAATTTATTTTTTACGATTTTAATAAATAGACCCAAAACCATGTTGCCATTATTTTCATTACTTACTCCAAAATCTGACAAACTTAAAAAATCCATGAGGGTTGTGGGGAATTGTGGGGAATCGCGCAAGTTTTTGAGGGGAAAACAGTTCAGAGCAGTTGGCAACTCTGTGTAAAACGTAAACACGTGTTAACCTAAATTTATCACGTCCCTGTCCTGTTTTGGTTTTTTTTCTTTGAGGATTATATTCACAGGAGAATAATAGAGCTGTTTTTGCCCTCAGTGCATTCAGCTAGAGTGCTTTTATTAATCATGGGACGACGAAAACCTGGCTTTAGAAAGAATCATTATTTTAGTCATCAGAGAAGACAGGTATTCCGTCACCTTAAATATCATGTTCATGTTTAAATGAGTTTATTAATATTCTAGGGGGATAATCCACCTCAGCAAACTGAAGACAGAAGGCCGTACAATGATATTATCAGAGAGAATGAGAAATTTGTTGAGTACTACAAGGTAAATCACTGACACGGAAGATATAGTGTTGAATCCATCTCTTATAAGCTCTTAAACATACGAATTTCGTTTACCTTTTTAGACTCAAAAGGTATGCAAGACTGAAGAATTTGACAAATTTATTTCGACCATGAAAACAGATCTTCCTTCAACATTTCGAATTACTGGCTCGAAAGGTGTGGCAAAGAAAATGTTAGAATTAGTCGAAGGTGAATTAATAAAGGAATGTGTCCAACAAGATGAGGATGAAAAGGCACCGAATATGTTCCCTCTGCCGTGGTAAGAAACTTAATAAAGATATGGATAAATCTTCAATCTTACCTATTCATACTCTTTTGTATTTACCTATTTTAAGTTATTATAGTTGTCATAACTGTAATTTTAATATGCAAGTATTTGGGAATCTTTAAAAATTGATTAGTAGGGTTTATGTATGAAGAAATATCTCTTCTTTCTTTGGTATTTAGGTAATAAGTTCAGATAATATTGTTTTAGGTATCCAGATAAGTTAGCATGGCAGTTAGAATTGACAAGAAAAGATATACGAAGACTAGAATCTTATTATAAATTACATAATTTTTTAATTTCTGAAACTGAACATGGTACAATTTCAAGACAAGAAACTGTCAGTATGATTCCTCCATTAGTTTTGGATGTCCAACCACACCATAAGGTAATTTTTTTAAATTGAAATAAAGTTGAAAATGTTTACCATTGTGTGTTTTTAGATTTTAGATATGTGTGCTGCTCCCGGGTCAAAAACTGCACAGTTATTAGAACTGTTACATAAAAATGATGATCCCATCCCATCCGGATATGTAATTGCAAATGATGTGGACAACAAACGGTGTTACATGCTGGTTCATCAAGCTAAAAGGCTTAATTCTCCTTGTGTTGCGGTGATCAACCATGACAGTGCACTTCTTCCCAACATGTTGGAGACCCTAGCGGATGGATCTACTCAACAGGTAGCTGGATATGCAACTTTATTTGTAACCGTAATAAAAGCTGGAAAGTAACCTATTGTTAGATAATTTTTGTGAATATTATCAAGGACTTTTCAATAATATAAAATTGAATACCTATTCAAATGTTAAAAACTTTAACTGTATTAGAGGTCTCAATCAATACTATAAAAAGAGATGCACGGAATGTTTTTGAGATGTTGCTTTTGCACTCAAAACTAATAAAAATATTGGTTCTGGTAAATTTTATAAATTAATTGTTCTCATAGTCTCTCTCATCTCTTTATTGGAAGGGAGAAGAGGATATTTTGATTTATATAAGTCCCAAACAACATAATTAATGCATCTTCTGTCTTGCATATTGCTATTATTCTTTAGATTCAATTTGACAGAATCTTATGTGATGTGCCTTGCTCTGGAGATGGTACATTGAGAAAGAATCCTGACATTTGGATGAAATGGACCCCAGCAAATGCTTTGAATCTTCATGGGTAAGTGTCCAGCTATTTCTCCATAATTCGCAATGTCCCTCTTTTGCAAATTCCAATATTTATATAATTTTTCAATTTTTTTTACATATAGTGATCGAGTGAGAGTTTTTTTTGGGATATTGTTATATTTATACACTATAAATTCAACCATTAAGATTTGAATCCACATTCTCTGCATTCAAGACATTTTTGGTCGTTTTAGGAACTTTTATGTTTCATCTATTTCATTATCTTCATTCAACTTCTTGCAATCTGCAAAGCTTGCTCGTCAATAGCAAGGATTATTGCCGATTCATACATTCTTTCCAGAATTCAATTTAGAATCTTAAGAAGAGCTGCTGAATTACTGACATTAGGTGGCAGAATTGTTTATTCTACCTGTTCTATTAATCCTGTTGAAAATGAGGCAGTAATTCATAGAATTCTATCAGAGTCTAAGGGGGCCCTAGAATTGGTAGAAGTTGCAGATTCTTTGCCCGGATTGAAATATTCACCTGGTAAGTTAATTGACCTTATTGAAATGTATTCCTCTTTTTATTTTGAGATGTGCAAGTGTTTTTTGAATGTATCGGCTTAAAAAGTAACTTTGACTTTGACTAAACAGCAACTACAGGTAGTTAATTATAATGATTTCACAGGAATGGAGGATTGGTTGGTTTCCAGCAGAAATTTGGAATTTTACACAAATTTTGATGAAGTTGATGAGAAGTGGCGAACAACAATTAGACCTCAAATGTTTCCACCTAATGCCGAAGATAGAACAAAATATCACTTGAATAGATGGTGAGTTTATTCGTAGATATTTGTATCAAAAATAAGTGGGGCTTGCTTTAAGAGGCCTTATATTCTTAAGCCATTCTGCAGTATATTGTAATGCCTTTTAAAGCTGATTCCTTTGATAAATATTTTGAAATATTCTTCATAATTATACATCAAAAAGTGTTTTTTTTTTAGTATTAGGATACTTCCCCACCAACAAAACACCGGGGCATTTTTTGTAGCTGTATTGCAAAAAGTAGGAGCCTTTACATCAAAAGAAAAAAAGGATGAAGCAGAGAATGAAGAATCAAAAAAACGGGAATTGGACGAAAGGTATATCTACAAGTTCATTTTCAGGTTGCTTTATATATGGCCAATTCAAAGATATACTTTTCAATAATTTATATTCTTTCAGGTTACCACAGAACCAAAGAAAAAGGAGGCGTAAGGACGTCTATAAAGAAGATCCGTATGTATTCTTTAAAGAAGACGAACCAGTTTGGGCAGATATTAAAAGTTTTTACAGTGTCTCTGACAAATTCGACGCGCAATGTCTCCTGACTAGATGTCATGAAGGCAAAAAGAAGAACATTTATCTGACCTCTGCCGCCATACGAGATTTGGTAGTGACGAATCAATCTAACATCAAATTTATCAATACTGGAGTTAAGGCTTTTGTCAGATGTGATAATAAGAATATGAAATGCGCATTTAGGTAAATGAATCGAGCATTCTTCATTTCGAATTACCTTTGCATGTAATATTTTGTCTAAATGGTCAGATTTAAACTAGTTAAATTTCTTTGTTTTAGGATAGCAAATGATGGTTTAGAAAGTATATATCCCTATATAGGCGAGTGCAGAAAAGTTAATATTCCCAATGAAGATCTTATAGTCCTATTGACGAATAATGACCCACAAAACTCGCCCCAAATAGCTACTTTGTCAAAAACCATTCAAGATCAGGTGGAAAATTTGAGTAAGTAGATTTTACTTTACTTTTTGCTTTGCAGTATATATAGGTCTTATGAGTATTATGCTACTTGCTTGTAATAAGCAACCTTTCTCTAGATCATACAGTGAATCACACATTTACTCTTGTATATTGTATAATGTTATAATATCTTCAAAAATTATAAATATTTTTATTATATGGTATCTTAAATTCAAACAAATTTATTTTAGGTCCCGGTAGTTGTGTCTTGGTATATACTGAAGAGTTGAAAGATGGCCAAGAAACTCCGTTGCAGATTCATATTAGCGGTTGGAGAGGAACAACTTCTTTAAGATGTTATACAACCCAGCATAGTACAGTACATTTACTACGATTACTTGGAGGCGATATATCGAAATATGGTAAGCTTTTTGCTTGTGTATGTATCATAATATACGGCTGTTACATGTAAAACGTGTGTCTAGTAGGATTTATTCCTTCGTTGATCTACATTAGCATATTGACGGCTTGTTAGAACTGGGAATGTGTAAACAGGTATATTTCTCCCACATATGCAGCCAAGCAGAAAAGTGACGACAGCAATAAAACCCGTTTTTATTGCTGCAAAACGAAGTTTTTTAATAGTATTATGTGTGTAGTTTGTGGAAACGTATTTCATAAGTCATGTGCGAGTCGAGATTGGTCCGAAAAAGTAAATTTTATTGATAATACCCGAATCGTCTGCTGCCAAACAGATAGTGAGGTTAATGTTAGTGGTGAAGTTGATATCAAAACAGTAGAGATAACATATCTTAAGAGGCTACTTAAGGAGGCCGAAGACAAAAATCAACTCCTAACTGAAAATTCAAATCTTTCGAAAGAAAAATATGAAACTCTTTTATCAAAAATTGAACAAAAAAAAGGTAAACAACATTCTGCTGTTAATCCAACAATCCTCTACATTTCGTCGCCCAAGCCATTGTTGCCATCTTCGAACCAAGTCTTTAGAAATGTCATTATTAACCGAGAAGGCCTTCGATAAGAAAATAGTAGAAACTCTACAAAGTAATAAAACCGTCGAAATAGTAATCTCTGATAACTCGAAAGTATCCACGTTGTTTGACAGGTATAGTTCAAATGAACCAGGAAATGACAACATAGAAAGTAAGATTGCTGATGGCAACATAAATGACCAAGAAACTGAGGTAACCCAAACACAAGAAAAATTGACTTCATACAGTGCTATCCTGAAAGAAGATCCTCCCTGGGAAATACAACAAAAAAGGAGGGGTTTTAAATTCATAAAACAAAGGATGAAGTCATAATAAAAAACAAATCCATGAGACCGGCACCTATCAGGGGTACAAATAATGAATCAAGAGCCTTCAAAATGGCTCCGGTTTTGCTCCAGATGTTGAGGCAGAACAAGTAATCGCTTTTCTAAAAGACAATGGCCTAGGAACGGACTGTCGATGTGAGAAAATTAAAACAAGAAAGTTCCTCATTTAGGCTATCTGTTATTCACAGTGAAAGGGACATATACTTGTGCTCATCCCTATGGCCTATGGGAATCATTGTGAACCAACATACAGCGCCTGTGATAATTGGCAACAAGAACAATACAAAAGATGACATAGTTCACAGGATAAGCGTTTTTCATGTGAATGTGAGATCCCTGATTAATAAATTGGATGTAGTTGAAGCATTTGTCGCAGACAAAAATATTAGTATCCTGTGTTTCATGGAGCACTGGCTGATAAGGGAGGAAATATACCATGTTCATCTTAAGGGATTTAAGTTGGCCGTTATTCTACCAGGGGCCACTAATCAGGTGGTGGTACGATAATATTTGTTAAGGACTGTCTACTGATAGCTGCAGAAATAAAGTATTCCCCAATAAATATTGACAAAAGTATTGAGTAATGCTCAGTTTATGTGAATTCTTTAAAATTATATGTTTTGGTTTTTTACCGCTCACCCTCGGGAAGTTTTGACACCTTTCTAACGACAGTTGAAAGGCTCTTATCAGAGATTGAACCTACTGTGAGGCTCATAGTTCTGGGTGATTTTAATATCAGATTTAATACAGAACAACCTGATACACTAAATTTTTGTAACTTAATGGTAAGTTTTGGTCTTAGGCAAACCATATTTAAGCCTACATGGCAGGAAACTTGTTTAAATAATATCTTTGTGAGTCAGGCTATGTATCTGTATAGTGTGGGAGTGACTGATATGAATGTATCTGCTCACAAGTGTCAGATATTTGAATGCCTGATCTTGGAATCTTTGAAAGGGTTTGAAAGGTCACACATGGTTTGCAGGCTTACTTAACAAGGATTAGATACATTTTTTAATATAGTAGTAAATACCTCCGGGGATTTTATAAGTAAAAACTGTAACGTTGATAGAACATTTGATCATTTTTTGGCATTACTTGAAAATGTTTATTTATCTGCTTTTCCAGAAAAAAACTAATGTTGTTAGATCCGACAACTTTAACATCAGTAGCTGGTTTACTGAAGATCTGCGAATTATGAAAGATCATCTCAGTTTTCTGGGGGATCTAAGTAATCATTACAAAAATAATTTTATCACTCAAGAATTTAAAAACTATAAAAAAACTGTATAAAGAAGCCATCAGAACAGCTAAAATAAGGACAAATAATAATTGCATTCAGTCTTTGACTAACCAAGCAAAAGCATTATAGAAAGATGTAAAAAAGACCTACATCCCAAAAATGTAAATATAACCTCAGGCGAGTTTAACAATTTCTTTTCCAATATAGGCAACAATATTGTACAGGTTATCCCTGCTTGACTTTCTAAAAAATATCTCGCAACGTAAAACATCTTTCTCTTTCAATGAAGTAACATTAATGATATGAGAGACATAGTTGATGGTCTGAAAAATAAGCAGAGTCGTGATCTCTATGGGTTTAATGTTAAAATAATAAAAACTGTAAAAACCAACTAACAAAATTAATAAATCTGCTTTAAGCAAAATGTTTTTCCAACTAAGTTGAAAATAGCCGTGGTTATTCCAGTTTTTAAAACGGGCGATCCTACGCTGCCAGAAAATTATAGGCCCATATCACTTTTGCCTAATATATCTAAAATCTTTGAGAAATGTATGGCCATTAAAATAATACAATTTTTTGAGTCAAGTTCTCTTTTCTCTCGATTTCAATTTGGCTTCAGAAAAAAATAAAAGCACAGTTCTGGGCATTATCAACTTGGTATCGGATATAATGGAGGGATTTCAAGACAGTTCAGTTTTGTTTTGTGATTTGAGCAAGGCTTTTGACTATGTCGACCATGGTATTCTTCTAAGAAAGCTGGAGTTTTATAATTTCAGTGTAAGCAGCATTGCACTTATCGATTTATATCTTCAAGGTCGACAACAGGTGGTAAGCTGGGCTGGTGTGACATCGGCAAAGGGTGAAATAAATATTGGAGTTCCGCAGGGATCTGTTCTTGTCCAATTTTATTCCTCATATATATAAATGATCTGCCATATAATGAGACCGTAGCAAAATATACACTCTTTGCTGATGACACAACAATCCTGTACTCTGCTAGGAGCTACCAAGAATGACTGAGGGAGTCTATGGCGGCACAGGATAGAGCTGAGGATTGATTTTGCTCCAATCGATTGCTATTAAATGTAGATAAGACAATTCGCGTTCTTGTTACTTTAAGGGAATTTCTCGAAAATGTAGTTCATCAGGAAGTACGGTTTCTGGGGGGTGGTTCTCGACTCCAAACTACAATGGCAAAATCACGTCGATGCTCTCTTGGTAAGGCCGAATAAAAGTCTTTATGTGCTTAGGAGTTTGAGAGGTTGTGTTTCAAGGGATGTGTTGAGAACAACGTATTTTACAATCTTTCACTCACACCTTTCTCATGCTATCCTAGTGTGGGGACACACAGCTCAAATACACCGAACATTTAGCATACAAAGAAAGGCAGTGAGAATAATGACAAGTTTAGGACATAGGAATGATTGTAAAGAGATGTACATGGGTATGAGTTTGCTGACTGTGCCCTGTGTGTATATTCTGGAATGTTTGCTGTATGTAAGACAGAATGTGGATCTATATCGGACTCATGACAATGTTCACTCTCACAATACCCTCACTGGGCGCAATTTAGTACCTGCATGCTGGCGGCTGGGAAGGTGTCGGGATGGACCGGGATACTGGGAAATAAACGTTTTTAATGTGTTGCCTGATGATACCAGGTATTTACCAATTACACAGTATAAACAAAAAATAAAACAATACTTAATGAAAAATGCTTTTTACACATATGAGCAATATTTACATTCTGATTTTAATATGTTGTGATTTGTCTTTTTAAATAACTGTAAATTTGGATTGTTCATATAATTTTTAATTTATGTAATAACTATCATTAGCTTTTTGTAATAATTATCATTAGGCTTTAACATTTTACGATTGACTTGTGCAAACAATCTAATTTTGTACCAGCATCAAATAAACTATTGTCTATTATCACCTGCATTACCTGGTCTCAGTCTGGGGCTTCATTCACTCCAGGTACTGCAGAATAAAGCAATAAAGAATGTTTTAGACGTGTCCCTAGGCACCCCACACATTTGTTTTATTGTCTAAACAAATTATTGAATGTACATAATATTGAAAGATTTGAGACTCTGAGGTATGTGAATCAAATGGTTAACAAGGGTAAACACTTAATCAGTACATTTAAAAAAAAATAAACGCGTCCATGCACATTTCAGTAGGGATCATGATAGTTAGTACCTTCCGCAGTTTCGCACAAGCTTTGGCCAGAATTCGATTCATCATAACGGTTTTAGCCTATATAACAGCCTGTCAGAAGTCATAAAGAATGTAAATAAATATTAAGATAAGAGTAACTGCTGTCTATCGAATTGTTAGTTATTCATGACATACTTTCTCTAACGTATGCATAATTTCAATTCCTAAAATATGATGTTTATTGTAACACTTTGAGATATATCATATGTCCACCGCACCATATTTTATGTAATATGCAATAAAACAATGTCGTGAATCATCTGAATTTTTTTACAGATGTAAGTAAGTTTAAAAAAGCCGAAGAAGAAAAAGCGGAAGTGAGTGAAGAGCCTGCCTTAAGCACAGATGGTCAAAACGGAACAAAGGAATGAACATTGCCACTAAGGTTGGTAAAAGTATTTATTACATAAACGAGTTGAAAAACAGGTTTGTTATTAAATTAACAGGCGAAGTTGAAACTTAATAAACAGATTATTGTAAATGTTTTGCTTAATTAAAAAATCGTTGGCCTTGATTCACTAGCAAGCATTGTAATACCCAATATTTATTATTTAAATATTTAGCAGTTAGGGCAAACCATGTCTTATGGACTTTATCTTGTAATGAAGATAGACCAACAAATTAACTAATAACTATTGTCTTACCAGATTTTATACTGAAGATAGTTCTGGGTATTTCGCCACTGAGCCCAAAAAAACTGTAAAATATTGAGAGAACCGACTGCGATTGTGGTCAGTTTTATAGCAGAAAACTCCATGATTAGTGACGAAATACTCAAAAATGGCAAGTTTTCATATAATAACTACATACATCTAGTAAATGTTAAGATAAATCCAAAGCGAATCAAATTCAGAACAAAATTGCACTATTCCCTTTTCCAAATATTCACAGCCATATTTTGACTATACTTGCTACACCAAACTAAAGGAATATTATTTGATTTCATTAAGGAACTAATAAATGCATTGTCTGCGGTAAGAAGGGGTTTCATGTTATTAGTGTTTAAGTTTGGTAACACTCTATAAGAAATGACAATCGAAAAATCGGAACGTAGTTGGTTATTATGTAAAAAGTGCACTAAAACTGCGAATAAATATCGTTCAGAGAATCATCGGCGTTATTATTTATTCTACCTCAACGAATATTCCAAGTTTCCAAAACATTCTTTCAGCTTATATCGATTTACTTACTCTAAGTTATTCTGTGTAGGGGTGTGGTAAACTCGTTTGTTCAAACGGATCAGGGTTCGAATCATGAACATTAAAGTGTTAAAGATTCTTACATTGACTTAGTATATGTTGTTGGGGACACAACAACAAGTGTATTAACTTGTCGTTTTTCACCGTATAGTTTGGTGACAACACCCTGTATGTCCGTAGTATTTAAACAGAAATTTGTGCATTTAACGCATTGTATTTCAGTTACTCCTTAGTTCGAACCTGGATTGTCGGTATAGTAGATTCCGTTATATGCAACAATCTCTAAAAAGCAAGGTGACACCCCGTTAGGGAAATCGTTATTAATCGTACTCAAATTAATATATCTTTGTCTCCCGCCAGTGTTGTGTAAATAACAATATGTCAAATAAAGAAAGAACATGTTCTACCCTCTCAAATGCATCCGCTCCCGCGCATTTTCCCGTTTCATTTCTCCCTGCCGCGCCGGTAGGAAAAATTAGATTTCAGTGCCTTACAAGCACTCACCCGTGATGCATCGATCCTGTCATCGCTCTGCATAAATTTGGCGCCAATTACATCTGTTCTCTTTATCCAAGCTTGGATAAAGAACTCCTTTGGTCGTTTTAACGCAATTTCGAGACAATACAGAATCGTAGCGTCTTCCCTGATGAAGATAAAAGATGGTATAATGGCGGATGGAAATTTGTGGTACAGAAATCCATTCCGGTACTCAAAAATCGAATCAAATGTACGAAGTCTTATATCCCTGGTAAAGTTAATTTAGAGAATCGAAGAAGACGGAAAGTAGAAGGTATTTTGTGTGAACGGAAACGCAGTCACTTCAACTTTTGAATTTATCTAGTTTATTTTAGATTTAACTAATCAAGAAGTTTTGTTAGACATAACCGAATGTACAGGGTGATCCCCTATAATGTCGCTCCCCTATAACTTTTTTGTTTTAAGTGTCCCAAAAAAAATAAAAGTATGGTTATGTAGGTACTGAAAAATACTTTTTTCTGCGTATAAAAAATATTGGAAAAATGATCAGTATACAGGGAAAACCAAAAAGTTAGTTTTTTTCAATGGGACACCCTATATATGAATTTATTTTTCGATTCCTTGTAAAATTCTAAGCATATTTTATGTTTGATGTTATACTTTGGCTACTTTTCACCTCGGTAGCAAAAAGACCATTGGAGATAGAGTAAAATTAATTTCACATTCCTATCTTAACTTTTCAAGAACTATCTATCTGATGGTACTAACTGGCAGGCGGTACCATGGGTACCAAATCAAGTACCTCGGTAGGTACCATAAGTTAGCACCATCAGATAGCTCTTGGAAAGTTAAGATAGGAATGTGAAATTCATTTTACTCCATCTCTAAAGATCTCCTTGTTGCCAAGGTGAAAAGCAGCCAAAGTACCGATTTTCAACTGTTTATAACTGTGAAACTATTAACTCTAGAGGTATAACATCATACATAAAATATGCTTAGAATTTTACGAGGATTCGAAAAATAAATTCATATATAGGGTGTTCCATTGAAAAAAAAATAACTTTTTGGTTTTCCCTGTATACTGATCATTTTTCCAATATTTTTTTAAGCAGAAAAAAAGTATTTTTCAGTACCTACATAACCATACTTTTAATTTTTTTGAGACACTTAAAATAAAAAAGTCAAAGGGGGGCGACATTATAGGGGATCACCCTGTACAGTATTTCGCCACTGATCCCATGTGTGTGAAAGGATTATTTCCGAAACGGTTAATAATGAAATTTTGAAACTTTGGGATCCTACTAATTTTGACATGCTAAATTCAAATAGGGATTCAAAAATTTGATTACTTAGTCAGATGCGTATTATTTAGGGGGGGGGGGGGGGCCTAAAAAATTAACTGAAACATTTTTATATGCCAACTTTTTGTTTTCTTTTCCTTCAAATTTTAAGAAGTCAAGGTTTTTTACGTAAAAAAGTACCTCTTGGTTGGTATCGCTAGGACTCACCATTTTCGAAAAAACGCATTTAAAAATTACGCTGTATAGTATTCACAATATCATATTGTAATCTACTAAAATGCATAAGCTACTAAACAAATATCACCCTGTCGCAAGTTTGAACTTGAACTTGGAGATTGTTATATAAACATTAAAGGCAAACTATAAACAACGCGAGCAATCAACGGGAGCGACTTTGAACCTTATGCATGCAATGATCATCACTTTGTTTTATATAAATACGCTATCGAACCCTCAGTTCGACAGACTTTGGTCTCACCTCCAGCTCCCAAGGTTAGCCACTTGACGACTGCTTTCTGGGTTCTATCCGCTCCTAAAGTTAGCCATACGACTGCTTTAGGTTCTATTCCTTTCCTTCCAAACCTGGCACCGGTTAGTCACTTGACGACTGCTAGGACCAGGGGTTGCACAACCTCCATAGTAAAGTCTTGACAAGAAGTTTGTCAGAGTGTTGAGAAAGACAAGTGCTAAATAGTCAGTTAAAAAGTTTAGTGAAATCTCTTAGTGCTCTTAAATAAAACCCAACCCTTAAATTATAAGACTATATAAATTATAAGACAGTAAACAAAGACCTATAAACAGTACCTCAAATCGAGAAAACATGCGCACCGTAGTAATCGGGTATAATAATCTCATTTTTTCTGACCAATAATTATTGTTACAGTTTTATAGTTAATACATTGTTATTGTTATAAACTAAACGTGCTTACTTTATCATCTCTTCTTACCCCCACGTAACGCGGTCCCGGTCTACCTCAGTTACCCCCCGGCACGCTAAACAAGGCGTGCCCTCGCGAGTAGAACATCCAGTCCAGTGGTAGATTAAAGGAAGCATTGAGACTCCGTCATTGTACTAATCGCGACGCGGCTCTTCTCTGAGAAGTTATTCTTTAAAGAAATCACGCTACCCCCTAAGCTACTCGTGACAATATTTTTATGGAAACTTAGTAGTAGGCCTTGAAACAAAACTGACATACTTGGAAATGGCATTAACATTTATTGTGGTAATTTAAAAAACATCATCGACTGCTTACTAAAAATACTAGTTTATCTGCAGTAAATGTTCAAACAAGTTTCCATTTTCTTGAATGCACAACCTGGACCTTTTTCTAATATTTTGGGTTGATCTTAGAATTTCAAACCGGTTTCCTTTAATTTGATCTGAAGCTGCGATAATTCGCCTATGAGGCTCTTCTGGGTTATCAATTTCTGTGGCATAAATAATATTACACATATTACCAAACAGATAATAATACAGATGATTAAGGTCGGGCGATCGCGCTGGCCAGTTTATTGGACACCACCTCGACCTATCCACTTGCCTGTAAAATTATCATCTAGCCAGTTCTCACCAGTTGGCTGGAGTGGGCTGGTGCCCCATCGTGTTGGAAAATCATCTCTAGCCGAGTGCCGATGGGAACATCGTCTAGTAATTATCCCAGATCATTTTGAAGAAAATTTAAATAATGACGACCGGTTAATCTATTTGGTAAAATAATTGGGCCTATCAATATATCTTCTATCATATCTGCCCATAAATTAAAAGAAAACCTATGTTGGTAGTTGTTTCTTCGAACCACTCTCGGATTCCCGACACTCCAAAACCCTCCACCACATTACCTCTTAAAAATGTTGCCTCATCCGACCACAAAATTTTTCTTGAAGCATTTGGGTAGTCTAGAATCCAACGACATAATTCCTACCCGAGCTGGAAAATCGTCGTCTCTTAAATCTTGTACCCTCTGATAATGGAAAGGGTGTAATCCCTGCCTTTTTGTCATTCTTTCAATCTAAAAATTTTTTAAAATAATTCATATCGCATAGTAAATAAACCTCATTACATTAATAGGTACTTAATTACAGGTAATTTGATCTAAACAACTAGCTCAGGATTTATCAAAATTATTTAAGTATACTTACATTTGATTTAGGGATATTGGTAGTAGTTTAAATGATATTTGAGGGTTTTCCTCAATTTTTTTTTTAGCGCTTCCTCATAATCATAATTTTTCATAGCCCTTCCTTGCCCTCGAGCACGTTGAAAGGATCCGTATTCCAGCAAGTTTCTATGTAACCGGTCCAATGTGGAAGCCTTCGTGCAGGAAACCTCCTTTGGTACTCTCGTATAGCGGCATGCGCGTTACTATTGCAATAACCGTAAATAAAATGGATAGCAGTGCTCACGGTTCGAAAGGTTTTCCATAATTGAAAAAAATGCCAAAAATTTGGAAGTAAAATGGCAACTAATCTATCACAACAAATGTTGTTGGTTGTTGTCAATATGTCAATTTTGTTTCAAGGCCTACTACTAAGTTTTCATATAAATATGATATTATGAATACTATGCAGCGTAATTTTTAAATGCGTTTTTCTCGAAAATGGTGAGTCCTAGTGATACCGACCAAGAGGTACTTTTTTACGTACAGAACCTTGACTTCAGGCATATAAAAATGTTTGAATTAATTTTTTAAGCTCACGCAACCCCCCTAAATGATACGCATCTGACTAAGTAATCAAATTTTTTAATCCATAGTTTCGACCATAAATTTTGGGACACCCTGTATATTAATCATATTTAATGCAAATTAATTCTTACATTATTAAAGTAGGTAATACCTAAAATACATGTTGCAATTCATAACCTATGTATAAAACCCCCATCACCCGATTTTAATACGGTCCACTAATTAAAGTGGCTAATTATAAAGTTAATTACCACCCCCACCTTTGTGGTCATAAATGATTTAAGAAATAATTGTTTATTCCGACCATACATAAAAAACCTTCTACATAAAGAGTTTTCAACTAATAAGGTTTGTAGGCCTTCTCAGATAGCCATGTCTTGACCTTAGTCTAGCGGCTTGACTGCGGTCCTTTCTATTTAGTTTGATAGTTCTATTACTGAATGGATCACTTATAAATTCCTTAAACCGTCTCAGGTCTTAGTCGAATATTGGTTTTTCATCTCACTTCAATGGTAGGCTTTAGTCGTTTATTTGGGATTCTTTTTTAGGTGATTAACCTCCTTATTACCCAAACTAACTTATCTACGAGTTGCTATGTTATGCCTGTGCTGTCAGCTATTTTGGACAATCCCTCATAATGCTTTCGACCTCTGAAGAGCCTTAAGCATTGCCTGCCTGTCAATTATGTTACGAATTTCTTTATTCTGTTATCGTGCGCATTGGTTTACAGTCAATCTTCAGCAGGTTCATGACCTTTTTAACTCAAAATGCCCTTTTGGCTAGGCAATATTATCGATTCTGACTTTCCATGTCGCAAGTAGCAGAGCTATAGTTTGATTTCCAAAAGTCTTTGATACAATACATACAAACTAAATGCTTAGAGTATCATAAATCATACGAATACATATTATAAAAAAATGTTTTAGACTAGAACTAGGCAAAAATCATTTTGCCATCACGCAGTTGGCTTATTATTAATAGCTCACTTAAAAATCAATATAGGTATTCAAAATATCTTAACAAATGACATCAGCATTAATTATATCACGGGTGATCAGTCAGTAGAGATGGCCAACAGTTTCTAAGTGTTGTATCAGAGTGTTCCTCTGGGTTTCATATACTGCGTCATCTTCTGTTTCTACTCTACGGGAACAGCCTTGGTAGTTCAGAATGCTATTAGGTATCAAATAATAAATTAAATTAGCAAAAATATATGAGTTTTCAACTAAATACGTCGATCGTTAGAAATCAAATAAAATTTTATGTTTTGCTGGACCTCATAGTAATCATTATTTTGTTAACGCACTACATTATTTAGTGATGGCAAATTATCCCTAGTATTTACCGCAGTTAATGCATTTTTAGGTTGTTAATATACTATCTTAATAACAAACATAGAATAATATTGACAAAGGACGGAGAAACATACACAAGCGAAATCCCTAATTAACAAATTAATTTTTCTCGTGAAATTTTGTATGATTGGTTAATGCTGATAAATAAATTCAAAATAATAATTGTTAGTGAAAAAATATATATATAGACAATAAAGATCCTATTGATCAATATTTAAGTATTACTAAATTATTACATTTCGTGAATAACCGTAAGTTGTAAGCAAACTTACTGGCATATTGTGCCATCATGTGATTTAGAGAAAATCAATTTTATTGTGTTCAATCATTTATCGTGATTCCAAAGTGTTTGGGACATAATGCCTAAAATTTATTTTTAGTGTCAACCAAGTCTGTAGATATTACGTAATGCGTTCAAAAGTGAAACTATTTACAAATTTATTGGCTAACGAAGATAAGTTCAATTAACTTTATATGGGTTCACCACATATTAGACCTGTATTGTCACCTGTTTGGGGCTTAGGTTTTTTACTCTAGTATTTTTTGAACAGAGATTTGTCCCCATAAAATGGTTTTTCCAACACAGCTCGTTACTTTCCAAGTTTTTCTGGCAAAGCGGGCATCGTGTATATCCCTCGGGTAATTCTGAAATATGGAAAGAAATTGAAATAGTTTTTCTAGGGATTATAAAATGGATTTATTTAATTAACTGATTTTCCCGTTAGGTATATTTAATTCCATAAATGTTTTTTTTTTGTTAGTGAATTAAAGATATCTAGGCGTCAATTAGGCACTGACCAAATCCAAGAGTTGTTGGATGGTCTTTACCTCAGCTTTAATAGGTTTTAAAACATTAATGCGTTGGCCTTACTTACCGCTGCATTCTGGCAAGTGCGATTGATATTTCTGTTTGTTCACAGCCTCCGTACATTGAGGACATTGCATGAACCTCTCGTTTTGTTCGCACTCCATCAGCAAATGTTCAGTCAGCGTTGCCACTTCTACTACTTGACTACAGTACTTGCATCTCACCAGCATCGGACAGTGTCGCCAATAGTGCGAGTTCATGGAATTACTCAGGAGTAATATTACTTTTTCTGGTTGGTTGCAGAATATACAGTGTCTGAAATATATAAGTATGTCCTTAAGAAATACTGAAGTTTACCTATATTGATATAAGAATACAGACAGCATTTTATACAAGATTGAGTTTAAAAGCCGTAGCTAGAACGTAACAAAATTGCGGAAGTTTTTTTCAGCGGTTTTATATGTTTTCGATGGTGCTGAATCCGAATTTATGGTTTGCTGCCTTGTAGGAGGTCGGCTTCATGGCCAAAAACGCATTTTTTTAATTTTTCAGCATTTTTTTCAGTTTTTGCTTATATCGCAAAAACCATACGTTCTTTGAAGATGAGCGTTCTATACGAAATTAAAGTAAATACAATTTCCTACAAATTACGTTTATTTAACTTTTATTTCCTGACAAGCGCTCTCCGCGCTAGAGCTCGCTTAAAAACAACGTTTTTTTGGTATTTCTAAAATATTTAGAAAAGCGCCCAGTCCCACCTCTTAAAAGTCGAGAAATAAACAAGTAATCAACAAAAAAAACTTAATTCAGCGTTAAGGAACTTGGTTTCTAAAACGTGACAACATCGCAGGCGGACCTAAGGTGCATCTATCACTCCCACCACTTGATTCCTGTGCCGACCGCATGCTTTTTCTTTGCGGTATGCGGTGGTGTGTTAGTCAGTCGCACTACACGAGTGCAGTGAGTTAGTTTACTGAGGTCAGTTTTTAGTGCGATTTATGTAGTTTTTGTTATTATGTGACGTTCGCAAAATGTCTCAATCGGAATGTGTGATTTGTGACGAACTGTTAGCAGATGGGACACAGACGAGTGTTGTAAAAGAAAGAGGATTAAAATCATTTATTGAAGCCAGTCGAAAGAGTCAGGATGGTAAAATTGAAATGTTTATGCGGAACACCGAAATTAAAGTTCTTGACAGATGTAGAAAAAAAAATATACGACAGAAAAGGCTATTGCTGCGTTTATAAAGAAGCCACAAGAGAATCGTCAATCAATACCACTGAGTTCCAGTGTCCCATACTTTGCATTTAAAAATCACTTTTTTGTGTGGAGAGGAAGTGTGTATTAACAGTCTGATTTTGCCAGTGTCAAATATTTTTAAAATATAATTTATATGCCGCATTTAGGAGAAAAAATGCTGTATTTTGCACTCATCGGTTTATTAATTCTAAATTTATTGATTCGTTTTGCTCACAATTCACTTAAAATTGCCGCCTTTCTTAATGTAAATTAACTCCATTCTAAGTATGGGTTAACGATATATTTGTATTAACATTTATAACACGTTGTGACTTTGTTTATTTTAGTTAATAAGCGAAGCACATTGTTATTAAGATAGCTTGGCTTGATTTATATTACATTACTGTAGAACGGCCAGGGAACCGATTTTTATATATTTTTTAAAAACTCGTCGATTCATATTTTATTATCGATTTGAATATTTCATAACTTTTTGGGAACTCCAATTGCCGGCCGATCATTTCGGAGATCGTTAGATCGTTTTGGGACCTCCGCTTTCATGTTTCCACCCGGCTGCTGCTTTTTTGTAACATTCGTTTGTTAGTCCTCGAGTAATAGGAATGAACCATTTCTATTAAATGCCAGCTGTCGATTTAAATTTTTAAAAGTTTATCGTTTTGTTAGGGAATATTCTCTGGTATTTCTTGAATCACTTAATTCCAATGCATTAGTTGTGGCTTCCGCCGTCGTTTTGCCATCCCAGTAAACGAGAACTAAGTCGTTTGTTATCTTAGAATTATTCCTTGTATCGAACCACTCGGCATGTTTCAGCCCATCACTACTTGCTGATTTGACGTAGCGTTTGATCTCGTAGAAGGAGAAAGGCAAATTGACAATCGAGATTTCTTCTAAGGTTACCTTTCAAGGCGAGAAAAGGGTTTGCTAGTGCAATCAGCGACTCCACATCTAGTTTGTGATTTAATTCATACTGTGGTATCTTTTGGTGTTTTGATACGACCGATTTTCGGGATCTGCATACTGTACTGGGTAAGCATTTTCTTTGGAATCATTTTTTTTCCTATTGCCTGTGAAGCATGTGGACGATGCCATGACGTTAATGGTTTTTTCCCTTATTTCTAGAGGCTTTCCATGTTCGTCATATAGGACCGAGACCGTCGAAACTCCCATAGGTAGCCCTCACACACGATCGAGGTAATTATTGCTACAGTTTTTTTTGCCTAAGTTAATGATTTAATTGCTTTATCTGTGTTAACCTTTTTTGTGCATAGTCTGCCATTTACTTTGAGTCCCATATGTTATCATATCTACTCCATTTTATCAAATCCGAATTTTTATTTTAATGTAACTTTAATTTTGATCGTATGGGGAAGTTTATATTTTCTTTTAGGGGTGATTCATATCTATATTTTTTTTATTCAAGTTATCTGTACCTTAGTATCTCTTTTATTTGCTGATGGTCATTGCAAGTCCATGGTTTTTCTGGGGAATTTGTTTTTAAAGGGGGGGGGGCTATGGTTTTTTTTATTAAAGTAAGGGGACTTTGTCTAATGCGCACTGGGTTATTTCAGGGTTTTACCAGCAGGCTACCACCTTTTGCTACCAGGCTACCAAGCTACTACTTTTGCTAGCAGGCTACAAGTTTCACTAGCAGGCCACAACTTCAATTAGTGGGCCATAGTTCAATTATCAGCCAATCTTAACTCGACTAGTTTTCCCCGGGGCCATCGAGAGGCAGTCCCTGAAGCATATATAGGTGCCCTGCGTCTCCACCAGAGTCGACGACCGAATTTTGGTACAGAAGCTTTATCTTTCATTAATTCGTTTGTTTATCTGTTTAATATAATCGCTCTTAGTTTTCCTTCTTTTCAATGTTTGAACTCAAACATTGACCGCCAAGCTCTGAGATAGCTCATTAATTTAATTTTCATTTATTCACTGGTTTATCGGACCAGTTAATCTAACTGCTCTGAATTTTATCTTTTTTAATATGAGTCAAACATTGACCGGCTTTAAAACAGTTTCAATAATTTTATTCTTTTCATTCATTTATCGAGTAATATAACCGCTCTAAATTTTCTCTCTTTATAATATGAATCAAACATCGACAGCCACGCTTTCAATAGTTTTATTCTAATTTTAATCTTTTTATTAATTTATCGAGTCATTTGATTTAATTATTGTGGCTGTTCATTGATACATATACAATCGGTGCAGCTATTAGCGCACGCATACCTAGATGTAATTAGCTTAGTTAACATCAAAATGATCACTTCGGTTAGTAGTATTTAGTGCATTTAGTTGTAAGGCATACAGAACCGATTATTAACAACAGAATTGGTCTCCGTACAATCACCATATTGTACCAATTATTAGATAAATTTAATAGTCATTTGACATTCTTTTGTCTTGACTAACAACATTTCCATTTAACCTTTTACTCCAGATAGATTGTTGCTGTGTTTTCAAAAAAAAAGAACTTAGTAGCAAATATATTGTTCCTTAAATTTTAGATTGTGGTTAAGTTAAGCTTGAGTACCTTTTGATTTAATAAGCCAGCCCATCTTCTTGTTTTCTTGTTAGGTTGAAATTAAGTACCTTTTGATTTAATAAGCGGGCCTAGCCACCCTGCACAACACTCGCTGAGCTTTTTCAGTTTAGTTGGACAGAACTGGTGGCGCTCTAACGACCCCACTACCGGGGCCGGGCATTTGTAACATGACTCTCGGGGCTAGGCTTCTTTTTAATTAGAAATCTTTATTTTTGACTTCAAGAAGAATAACGTGTTGCGAGTGCCTCTGGACTATGCCGAGAAACTAGTGAAAAAAACCTCCCTCTAAACGCAATTTGGTGTACCCTGTGAGAAAACTAGCTGTTTGAGAAAATGTGCTTACACTTGCGAAAAACCGAAGTGATGAATTTGGGGAAAGTATAGCTGAACCTGTAGAGCCAGTTAATGACTTGGTACCAGTTGATACACAGTACCATTTCCTGTACATGAAAACTTTGCATCAGCCCACACGGACTTCACAGGAAGTTGGGAGACCGCCATTAGGTGAGGTGGACGGTGCCATGCAAACAGTTTACTGTTTTCTAGGAGAAATATCGAAAAATTTCAATTTACAATGAAAGAATTTATGCAACAGATTGAAGGTGATTTCTATCCTCATCCAAAAACAATTAGGAGGCACCTTCTTCATAAATACGGCGATGCTATTTTGATTACAACAAGCCAACCTTACGTTGTATGTTTGAAAGGTACTGCACAACATAATAAATAAGTCCTGGTTTGAAAATATTCAGAAGCTGCCAAAGAAAGAAGAAAAGCGTGCTCTAGTTGAGGCAGCCGCTGCCGTAATTGTGAAAGATATAAGGTCGCAAGTATATAATTTAACTGAATATCCTTCTCCAGAAAGGTTTTTAATTGAAACTGATGATCTTATTCCTGACAACCTGCAAACTTGTATGGACTCGGTGGTGCTCTATAAAAAAACGAGGGGATCTGCAGAAATTGAAGAAAAAATCAGTAGCCATTGCGCATAGCACCATTAGTGCTGTGCGACCTGCTTCATTTCTTTCGCCTCTTCAAGTCGGCTTAGCAGAATTTCTTTACAAAAAAATTGGTTCCCACAAATTAATAGATGTTTTATCTTCCATGGGATTTTGTTGCTCGTACAATGAAGCAACTCGACTTGAAGTATCGGCAATTATGTGTCAACTAGCCTTTTGTCAGATGGTGTATGACAACGCAGATTTCAACATGGTGGATGGTCGAAACATCTTCCACACAATGGGAAGTATCCAATGTGTTACCCCTAAAAGTGTAAAAAACATACCATCAGCACAAGCCGTTGGAAACTTAGGAGCTGTGCCAGTAAAACAATTTGAAAGAAACAATGATGTAGGCTTAGCCGCTATTCCGATCAATGACCTAAGTACCTCGTTTCACGATACAGAGACCATAGTTCCATCCATGCCACTTCTGCTGTGGCTGTACAGCAAATTTAAAAATCTTCCAGGAGTTTCTGGTTGGAATGGTTTTATGGAGGAAGTAACTAAAGAAATTCCTTACCAAACAACATTCATAGAATGCCAGCCTTTTATAAATGCACCTCCTAGAGAATACGATACGATCTACACATCGTTGCTTTCTGCAGCTAAAAAGACACATTCCTTGGCACAGCAAACAACTTTCGTCACCTTCGATCACTCCCTGTACCTCAAGGCGCGCGATGTGCTAGCAAGTCGAGTACGAGACCCTGAGCTACAGCACGTGGTCGTAAGATTAGGGGGGTTTCACTTACTTATGTCTTTCATGGGAGCTGTTGGATAAATTATGGAAGGTAGTAGTCTGTCGGAACTATTCAACACCGTCTATGCTGTCAATAGCACTGCAAAAATTATGACAGGCCATGCCTATGCCAGAGCCATCAGAGGACACGATTTGATTTTTCGAGCTCTTGGTACGGTCATAATGGAGTCGCTAGATTTGCCTTCAGTGTTACAGCAACTTTTGTACAGTGGGGACCTATTAGAAGCACATGAGAGGGATTGCGGAAAAGAAATTTTCAATAAATTCTAAACCCAACTTCAAAATCTTGCCAGACTAGGCCCCACTTGTTGTGGATTGAGTATTTCCAAATGGTAACATTGAGTATTTCCAAATGGTAACATTGATCTTGAAATTCATTGAATCTGAGCGAATGGGCAATTGGAAACTACACCTCCAAGTCATATACGAAATGCTACAATATTTTCATGCCAGCGGGCACTACCTATATGCCAAGTGCGCGCATTTGTACTTGCAAAATATGCTCACATTAGAGAAGTCCATTCCACCTGGGGAATTTCAAGCATTCACTTCCAAAGGGGGTTTCACTATTCGACGTACTGAAAAATGTTGGAGCGGAACATGGAGCGATATGTGTATTGAACAGCAGCTCATGAAGCATTTGAAGGTTAAAGGAGGGTTGAGTAGAGCACGCGGATTCAGTGATGGCATCTTGGCAAGATGGACATTGGGAATGAACCAAGACCTCAGAACTAATATCAATTAGCACTGGGCTTCTAGAAGATCATAAAATCAATTGTCACTTGTCCAGGGATGTGCGCACCAAGGGTATCAAAGCAATTGTTGGCAATGACTTCAAAAGTGTCAAGTTCAAACGGACCGACCGAGTGCTGTCCCTCGCAACCATCAGCTCTTCCATCATCATTAATAATCATCCCGTGGTCATAAAGCCAGCCACCCTGTTTCAAAGGATGGTTGTCAGAAGAAGAACTAGAAGATTTCTTAACTTACCAATTGGCTCCATATCCCTTATCCCTTTGTTCAATGGGACTGGAATGAGAAAAGGGACAAAAATCTGCTTTATATAAAACACTGCACCTCTTCCAAACATTACGCAATTGGAGGAGGACAGTACCAGTATATGTGATTGATAAAGGCTTTTTATTGCACAGAGTGGTATGGTCGAGTGGTCATACATTTGAAGAAATTTGCGAATCATATATACATTATGTACGAAGTAAGTACAAACAAAACGCGACAATTGTGTTCGATGGGTACTCGGATGAACAGAAAAGTACCAAGTCCATGGAACGCTTAAGGAGGTCGAATAAGAAGCAGTCCGTAGAATTACATTTTACGAGTACCATGACACCATCAGTTTCTAACGCAAATTTTTTTTATCAAATGGGAAAAACAAGGATAGGCTAATCACCATGCAACGAACGTGGAATCGCTTCGAAACAGGCAGTGGATGATGCAGACACACACTGATAGTTCGAACAGCAGAATCTCTCGCTTCAGCTTACAAAAGTGTCGCAATTGTTGAGGAAGATGTTGACTTTTGGTTATAATGATTGGTGTCAAAACTTCTCCCAATGTGTATTTTCTTAAACCAGGAAGAGGCAAATCGCCACAGCTTCTCTGCCAACCTGAAACTGCGGTGAAGAAGAGTGTTGCCGACCACATGCTCTTTTTCCTTGCAATGTGTGGTTGCGACTCTACGTCTGTATTATTCAATCAGGGCAAGATTAAATTTCAAGACCCTTACCAAAAATCCAGATCTGGCATCATGTGTCAGGAAGTTCACTGATCCTTCAGCTCATCCAAGTGAAATAACAGCTGCCAGTGAAAAATTTCTGGTTGCTCTTTATAACAGCAACCCAACCCACCGAAACAACACTCAACAAACTGAGGTACAAGAAATATTGACATCAGCCTACAAGGTATAAGCAAACACGGCGTCCCAACCTCCCACTGTCCCACTGAAGCTGCCGCTCAACAACACGCCTTTAGGGTTTTTCACCAGGTGCAGCAGTGGATAGGAAACTACTTGGATCCAGAAAAGTGGGGTTGGAAGTTAACAAGAAATGGGTTGGTTCCCATTACCTCACCAAAATCCCCGGCTCCCGAGAGGCTTCTCCAGCTTATATCTTGCAATTGCAAGACAGGTTGCCTAGGTCGGTGTGGGTGTAAGCGAGCTGGACGGTTCCGCACAAAACTGTGCCAGCAATGTGAAGGGTCGTGTTCCAACATCGACGATAGTTATGATGCAGAAGGCGATTTAGATGAACCAACTCCAGGCTCACTGGCTGCAGCGACTGAAGAGACAGAAGGTATTAATTTATATAGTATTTTGTATCATTACAGTTCTTTCTAGTATTACACTTCTCAATGTAATATCTTTTTCAGTTGAAGAACTGCCACAATTTAGTATTCAGCCTGGAGCTTCTAGTGGGCGACCCAAAATCAAACGGAAAGCGCCTGAAGAGACAGAAGGTATTAATTTATATAATATTTTGCATCATTACATGCATTTTTACTTAATTTTTTCTAGTATTACACTCCTCAATGTAATATTTTTTTTTTCAGTAGAAGAACAGCCACAATTTAGTATTCAGCCTAGACCTTCCACAGCTCCTGACTCTTTGTCTGGACCCACTCAAAGGAATGATGATCCCGGGCACGTATTTCAATCAAGGATTAAATAAGGAATCCTTGATTTAAATCAAGGATTTCCTTGATTTCAATCATTTCGTTAGCTTTATTTTCAGTTTAATGTAACTACCTAATAAGTTGTAAATGTAATTTTTTAATGTTTTCATCAAACATGGCTTGCCATCTAACTTATTTAAAAAATACTTCTCATAAAAATCTTTATGAGAAAATTAAATATGGCAAACATCTTTTTTATATACATAATGAACTCACACGTGATATAAGGGTTTATTAACATATATTTCTCGGGTTGCAGGGGATAAAAGTGGGTGTTTTAGACGTTTTTGATATATAAGCAAAAAACTAAAAAACGTGCTGAAAAATTCATATTTTTTGCGTTTTTGGCTATGAAGCCGACCTCCTGCAGGGCAGCAAACTATAAATTCGGATTCAGCACCCTCGAAAACATATAAAACCTTTGAGGAAAAAACTTACGCAATTTTGTTTTGGAAAAACTACCATTTGTTGCTTTTGGGTGGTTATTAATAACTAACAATTGAGATATACTGCAAAATTGCGTTGTTTGAAATTGACATTTGCATGTGTTATGTCCAGTTAGTCTGTGAAGTAATTTTCCACTTCTTTACAAAACACTTTATAGTTAAAAAAATTCCAATATGACGCGCAGTAAAAATAAATGCATTCCAAAGTTATATAAGATATTATGTAAAAGCCATAGGGTAACAAAATTTGAATATTCTAATTATTTTGTCTTGAAAAATCTCATTCACTAAAAGGATGATTGAGGTGAGTAGAAGGAGTACTGTGGACTACCAACGCAAAAATCTCATTCACTAAAAGGATGATTGAGGTGAGTAGAAGGAGTACTGTGGACTACCAACGCAAAAAATAAGCCTTTGTTCTAGCCGTCATGTTTTGGAATTATGTTTCTAATTTTGGTCATTATTTTTAATTTGATTTGATAGTGTAAGCACCAAATAATTATTAACAACCGACAAAGGCCATGCTGCAGAAGCGTTTCAACGATAGAGGCTCAAATCTTAAGTTTGGGTAAGTCCTGTTGCAACAAAAATTTAATCGAGGAATGTGGGAGACTGAAAATAATCATAATTAATAGCTTCTTTAATTGGACCTTTTATAAAACGCGAATTAAGAGCTTTTATTTCTTGGTACATATATGCTTCGAAAGAGCCCTTTACAAAAAAAGGAAAATATATTAGCTTTAATAATATTGATAAATACCTTCCAGAATCTGTCTTCTGCGAATTATTGCTCGGACTAGACACGCCACTAGCCGAACTAGAACTCTGCCGATCAGTGTCGTGTTTGTGATTTCCATTTGCTTGAACTATGTTACCTCCGCTTTGGCTCTTAGATAACGTGTAGTTATGTTTGGTACTACCACTATTACCGTCCCTGTTTATAAAGTTATTGGCGATGTGTTCTATGTTACCGGTGCTGATGCATTTGCTGATTTCGTTTTTGAACTCCTTTGGTTCTGGACTGAAACATTCCCCGTTGGTGGTAACTGGACACTGTTGTATGAGACGGTTTCTCTCGAGTAACTCCCTTTTTCTCTGGAATAATATAAAAGATATTTAATGTTGGCTTTCACAATATGTGATCACCAAGAAGTGCTCTTGGTAATTACAATTGGTAGCTTGACCAGTGTATCAGTCAAATTCCAAACCCTTATTACGTTCCATGGAACAAAACTTGTATTTACCTGCATATCTATAGTATCAAATTCGTGAAACAACTGCCGGTAGAGTAGGTTTCTTCTAGTTATGTCATCATCGGGAGGCAACTGTTTCCTGACCATGCGCGGATTTACTTTGTAAACCAGCACCAAAATTCTTTCGGATACCTTTCTCACTGCTTCAGCGGGATGATGTAGGCCGCTAGCTCCGAATTCTGAGAGAGTTCTACACGTTAGGCCACTAAAAATATAAACTACCAATTTAAATATGTATTTATTATAGGTATTACAATCTGCGCTGCTTATATAATTATTTTTTCTCATTTTGTGCTTACGCATGGCGACAAACTGATTTTATGTCAGTTTCGGATCGTTCCCGTAAGCTCCAGATTGATATTGAATTAGATACTATGCGGGACCCTATAAGATACATAAAATCACCTGATTGTTTTTCAATATGAATGAAAGGCGAGCAGCTATAAAGCGCATCTAATCGCCTCGATCGATGTCTCTAGAGACTGCATATAATTTTACCTTTGTTTGTCAGTTGAAATTCCATGACTCAGTATGAGTTGTTCGACCATTTCCGCCCTACTCAGCGCTAATCTAGGATGAGTGCTGCTACTAACTGGCCTACTCAAATGTACCGGAATTATATGAAGGTCTCTAAAAAAGATGAGGTGATCAAATGGTACATGTTCGTTTGTCTATATTTGACTACTTCTAATTTCTCATTATTATTTTAAGCAGTTGTCAATAGAGTTTGTGTTATTTCCCTATAAAGGTAAGCGTACATTGGTCAGCACCGCATTCATTTTACGACGCGACGTGCGTATATTGCATGCGGATTTTTGAAACGTAACAATATATTCTATAGTTGAGTGAAAGGGGAGACGAAGATAATTAGCAGAAGAGGAAGAGAATAAAATAAAAAAAGAATAGGAGAAAATGGATACATATAAATTGTAAAAGAGAAGAATATGGGGATACCAAGATGTTTACCATTTTGTTAGGCAACTCACAAACTGACAGAAACGAAAATACCACTCGTGTGTTTGCATTCAAAACTATTGCTCCTCTGATGCCAACCATGGTACGCTTACCTTAACTCATTATATAAATTAAACGCAAGTCTAAACACTACCTGTAAGTGTAAAGGTTTTATTCGAATACCTAATTTTACCTAAGTCTTCTAATCTAAGGCACTAAGACCATGCAAACACATCCTAGTCAGGACTAAACCTATCAAATCTTAATTAATTAATTCGATTATGATATAAATGAATACAGAATTCGATATGTTATCAAATACTGTTTGAGATATACCTGACAGATTTTACATCAGCCATGGTGAGTATCGTGTGTACGGCCATATGATGAATTCTGGCGCTGGTGTCTCCCGATTTTGTCAGCAATTCTGGCAACAGTTTATCTACGCTTCGGGATACTTCTGCAGGCAGTACTCTTAAGAAAGTAAAATAAAACAGTAACTCAAGCCAACTAGGTTAGAAGTACAAATAATATATAAATTAATAGCATTCACAATGAAATGAAATATAGATTGGAACTGGGGAATATCAGAAAAATAATTATCTTTTATGAATCGCTTTACAACATTATCCATTTACAGCATTCGTCTAGAGGAATTTAAATATCAAAACTATAACTAGGGGCGTAATCAAAGCTGCTTTTAGCCAACGTTTAACCAAAGAGTATATAATGTAAAGAGAAGACAGCCGGCGAATTTCCTTTGATCTTTCGTCAGTCATTTCAATGACCTCTTCCCTTTAACTCGGAGATATCGCGACGTTGCCGGATGTAACTTTTTATCAAGGCGGGCGATGTTGACGTCAAGTCAAACAAGATGGCGAATAATCGATTTCATCGCAGTGGGTAGAAATAACGAAAATGAGGACAAAATTTACTAAATATCTAATACTTTCTGCTAGGATAAAATTTTATATCGAGTGATTTTCATTCAAATTCTCTGGATTTGTTTAAACTTTTGCATTTTCTTAAAATCTCAGTGCTCAACTTATTTTAATTAAAAAATGTGATAAAATTCAGTTTTTTAATGTTTCCGGCGAATTTTTATTAAAATTTATTCAGGACGTCTAAAAGCTTTAATTAATCAAATAAGAATTTCCTTCAGTTTAAATTAAAAAGGTGTAATCAATATTTTTCGATTATTTTAAAGGAAAGTTTCATTCAAAGCATAGAGAGGATAAACTCTCAGTATGTAGATAAACCAACGAAAAAGTAAATTCTGTTCGAATCTCACTTTAAAGCTTCGTATTCACTTCCGCAAATTTCGCCTTTTTTGACAGTTGTTGATTTTTCGCGCGAATGTAAGTTTTGGTCCATACTCATTGACGCGAAATTTCTTCGGCGAATATTGGCTAAAAAGTTCAAATAGTTTTAACTTTTTTGCGAATTTATGCTTTTAGTGGAATAGGTTTTATAGGTTAGGTCCAAGTACCGGAAGATGTAAGCAAGTTAGTAATATATTTTTAAGTCTAGAATGGGCTCAATTAATCTCATTTCTGCAACTAAATTGCGAAAATCGCATTTTATAAATATATTTCTAACCGAAAATTTTCTTTTCTGGTGTCATTTAGCTGGTGGGGTTCGTAGTTTTAGGATAATTACCAAAAGGACGCAAACGGAACGTAAAATAATAATATCTCCACCGAAAAAAATTATAATTAATATTATTATCCAATGGTCAAAGTATCTATTCTACAATTTAACTAATGAACCCAATGCCTGAAAAGAATAAACAAATAAATATAGCAAAGCAGTCAAGAAATTTGAGGTTAATTCACAATTATGGTAGAATTCGTAACAAAAATAAAATTTTTCGCCGTCAATAATTTTAAAGCTGAAAATGACAGTTTATGTCAAAAAAGGCGAAATTCGCGAAAGTGAGTATGAAGCTTAATTATTAAAGTAGATTTTCTGAATATTTAGTAATAAAATTAAAACAATTAACGTTTTATCAGAAATTCGAGGATTTTTTGAGAAGTCATAAAAAATGCATGTATTATAGGTAAGCAAAATTTTACCGAGTGATTGTTAAAAGATTCCATTAAATGAATAATTAAAGTTTACACACCTAATTTCAGTTACACAATATGAATTAAAAAACTAAACCAAACGTCTCTCTAATAAATCTAAACTTGACCTTTACGAGATATATTTAACCCACTGTGTTGGCTGATCGTCCTTGCTTGACGATTGTGTCCGATATACTCCGATAACATACGAGGCACCCTTTAAGTCGGAGTTCTCATCTATCCCTCTCTAATTTGATTGCTCTCAGTGTTACCACTGCTACCCCGTTCGGGGCAGATCTACCCCTTTTTAATACAATTTCGCTCTCTTGCTCCCCTCTAATATATCTACCCCGCTCCCAAAATATCAGTTATAAAAAAAGTTAATTATACAAACAAAATGTTATTCAATAGTTTTAAAAAAGTGAAATAATCAAGAATCTAGACATGGTCTTTAAAGAAGTCCAGACGAAGCTTTATAATAGTTTTCGGCATTTTTTAGCTGTCATAATAAGCTAATAAGGCATTCTACTAATAGATGTCGCTAGAAAACGCGTGTCCGTTAATTTAACGATATTATCGATCGATATTGACTTGGTAACACCATTGTCTTTCCTGTATAAACAATGGTAACATTGAATGGTCACCCAAGGATTCTTGATTATCGTAATCGTGATTCCCCTGGGAATAGCGTAAATCGTTAATGTACTGAACTTTTTCTGCTTCTTTGGTAATTTTTTAGTTGACGTGTCAGGCCGGTTTTGTCGTTTTTTCCTCAGAAACACACAAATTGAGTATTTTACGTAATTTTTCGGCGTTTTTATTTTGGCGGAAACTTAATAGTAATCAAATGTTTTGCAGGACAGTGGAGCAAATTGAGGTGCTGAGTGGGGTAAAGAGTTGTAGGAAAAAAAAAGAAAATATCCGGTTTGCAAAGACGAATTTTGTTAAAAATTTGTTATTTTTATGCATAATCCAGTAGCAAAACAAGGTTAGGGAAAAAGGACTCCACTGTCCCGTTGCAATTGCAACGAAACAACACTAACCGAAAGCATGCTCATTGAAATCGGAGGATCCATTTGAGCCGAAAAAAAGCCCCCAAAGTTTGAGTTTTCACACAAATTTTCAGCACCACTTCACAAAAACACTGGAAATATAGGCAATACACATCCGAAATTTTTTTTTTTCATTTTGGTCATGCCTTGAGTTAGTGTGGGTGAGTTTTGTTTGGTTGCGCCCCCGAAGGGAGCGTAGGGCCATGCGCGAATTGAAATATTAGTAGAACCATAAAAAAAATAATCAACTGCAACGGGAAAGTGGAGCTCTTTTTCCCTATCCTTGTTACGCCACTGAAATATTTATGAAAATAGCACATATTTTTAACAAAATTTGCCTTTGCAAACCGAATATTTTCCATTTTTGTACTTTTTTTCCCCCACCCAGCACCCCTATTCACTCCACTGTCTAGCGAGCCAGTTGAATACTATTAGGTTTCCACCTATAAAAAAATTACTAAAAATAACGTAAAAACACTCAATTTATGTGTTTCCACGTGTGTTCCTGAGGAAAAACTGTAAAACGACAAAATCGGCCTGACACCAGCTAAAAAGTTACCGCTTTTTTTGTTAATTGTTGTAGTGTGCTAAAACTGTGAATACTGTCCAGAGTCAAACTGTTTAGTGATTAGTGAGTTCCTTGGGAATGTTTAGATTTATGCTTAGGCTTAGGCTAACCCTAAAAGCCTAGTTCTCAGGGCTTCGACTGTCGCCAGCTACACTCTCTCTGGCCAATAGGAGACAAGGAACGTCATAACCCCTAAGCTCCTCCACAGTGTCGCCAGTTTGTTGTCGCTGTAGTTGGTTTGAATCAACTTCACTTAATTTTCATTGAGGATATTGTGTAAAATGCCAGATGGTTGACATCATCGAGACGTGACAGTTGTCGCTCGACATTGAAAAGGCAAGGAGTTGGGATTGTCGCGGGCGACAGTCGAAGCTCTGAGAACTAGGCTTAGCTTTTTGACATGGACCTCCGTTCGCTTCGCTCGCTACGAGGGCTCAATCAACAAGAACAATAATTCTTAATTTTGGGTTAGTTTTGGTTAGTACATATTGATTGAGTCCCTGTAGCGACCGAAGCGAGGAGGGCCATTCAAAGCCATAATAATACCATATGGATAGTCAGTTACCGTCAGCGACTAGACGCTAGTAAAATATGCTACTCCTAAATGAAAAATAGTGAATATATTAGCTTTTATTTAATCTACCCCTCACCGACCCAATTCCACCCCGCTCGTTTACGTTAATCTACCTCGAAAAAAAAAGTGCTTGTGGCAACACTGATTGCTCTGTCTTACTGTCCTCTCTTTACATTATACTCTTTGGTTTAACGATGAAAATGGCATTAAAAACTAACATTGATTTGGCTAATTCGGAAATGAGCAGTCGCATTCCCAGTGGTGTTTATCTCTAGGTTTTATTGCAACTTTTTTTAGTAGGACAGTACTTTCCTTTTAATGAAATGAAATTAAATGAAATGAAATATTTATTGGTATTAATACACTAAAAAGTGTGTATACAAGTCACAAAATAATACAATGTTTAGAACAGTTATCATAACGTTCATTAATGATCATTACACAATTAAAATAAATTCCTATAGTTAAGAACATTCACATATTATAATATATTATACTAGGCATACACTAGATCAAGTTTAAAATAACATATCTTAAATACCACATATAAAAGGTCTTAAAAGCACTAAAAAAAATACTAAAAAAGAACATACAATTTATAAAATGTTACTAAGTCTACTTATCACATGCTAGAGAAATCATTCTCAAGATAGTCCTGTATGGAGTAGAACGCTTTATCAACCAGATAATTCTTGACAGTTTTGGAGAACAAGTTGTCATCCATCATCCTTATGTATTGGGAGAACATTATAAAATTTAACACAATGGTAGTCAGTGCCCCTTCTTGTTCGTGCGAGTCTGTGGAAATTAGGTCTTATGTTTCCACATTGTCTGGCATGGTGGTCATGGAGGTCAGTGTGATATGAAAATTTAAATAAGTTTGCCTTCAGGTAGGATAAGCAGTGAAGTATGTAGGCACTTGAAAATGTTAGCACCCTGATCCCTGAAATTCTGGCAGTCTCGATACCTCAGACCGGTCACAACATGAATGTATCTCCTTTGCAGTCCGAAAATTTTGTTCGCATGGGATGAGTGACCCCAGTTGAGAATAGCATAAGTCATGTTAGAGGAAAAATAGCCATGGTAAGCCGTCATAAGTGTAGGCAGGGAAACAAATCCAGCGAGACCCCTTATAAGGTAAATAATTCTGGATAGTTTCCCTGAAAGTTGCTCAACATGAGATTCCCACGTAAGACCGGGGTCCATGCAGACACCAAGAAATTTTACCCGTGAATCGCATTGGAGTGGTGGATTTTCAGTTCTGAGACTGAAGTTCATATTTTGGGTCTTGGAGATGTTGAGACTCAGTTTGTTAGCCAGAAACCAGTCAGTTATGTCCCTTTGCATGCTCTCAAACCAAGCAACAGGGGGTCAGTGGGATGATAAGTTATTATGTTTGTTATATCATCTGCAAAGAGTATCAGGTTTGGATCATCTGTAAAGTTACAAAGGTCATTAATATATATTAAGAGGAGTAGCGGTCCCAAGACTGATCCCTGTGGGACACCATCATCGTTTACAGCCTCAACGTTTGAGCATTCACCGTTAAAGGAAACAAACTGAGTTCGGTCGGACAGGGACGACTTTATCAGAGCAACACTTCGATGATCAAAATTGTAGCAGGCTAACTTCCCAATTAAAATGTCATGTGGGACACAATCAAAAGCCTTCGTAAGGTCATAGAACGATGCATATGAATCAAGACCAGCCTCCAGACCCTCCGCCACAATCTCAACGAGGTTATTTATTGCCAGAGTAGTTGGTTTTTTTATTTCGAAATCCATATAGGCTTTGTAAAAAAAGATTGTTTTCTTCAAAAAAGTGATTCATTTGATCTTTCAGGATTGATTCATAAATTTTAGACAGAATGGGCAGTAGAGATATGGGGCGATAGTTAGAGAGATCATCAGCTGTTCCCATGTTTTTGAAGATGGATATTACCTTAGCTTTCTTCAGCGCCCTGGGGAAAATGTCATGAGCAATGCAGAGATTAATAAGTTTGGTGAGAGGATAAGTTATGACATGCATCAAGGTTTTGATGATTTTCGTTGTTATATCAAAACAGTCCTTACTGGTGCTGTTCTTAAGGTTAGAATTTTTTTGACAAACCTCATTGAAAGTTATTATTCCATGAAAGAGGACAGGCTCAGTGTTAATGTTTTTGGGTAGGAACTGTTTTGGGCAGATTGGAAATCACGTTATCAGCAATATTTGCAAAAAGATTACTGAAGTGCAGAGCATTCACAGCAGAGTCCTCAGGAGAATTTGACTGTCTCGAATTTTGTTTTATAATTTTCCACATGGCTATCTGTGGCCTGGGAGCATTATTTATGACATTATCATAGCCTTGCCTTTTTGTTTCCTGAATCTTAGTTCTATATCTGGATTTGTAATCACTGACTTGAGCGGACGGAACTAGGGTCGGATACTGCTTATTGAAGGAGTGGAGAGTGTGAAGCCTATCACGCATCCCTCTCAGCTCATCATTGAACCAGTCCATGACAGTCTCCCCACTATGACTCCCGATCTTGGTTCTTAACGGAAAACATGACTCAGATGCATCTGTCATAACAAGCACAAACCCCTGAAACCTGACATCAATGTCAATACTCCACTCACCAATGAAATCCCAGTTTACCTCCTCAATACGGTTATAAAGTAACAAAAGACCTTCCTGGGTAATTGTCCTATAATGTGATGCGGTTTTTGTCTTGCTTAGCTTTAAAACCGGGTTTAAAGGAAAAGATAACACCCCTGTGATCAGAAATATGGTGCAGTTCAAGGAACCTGCAAGAGGACTTCTCAGGCATTATGTTGGTAAATACATTATCAATACAAGCATCATTCCTAGTGGCAAAGTCCACTGACTTATTAAGGCCAAAAGATTGCAGCAAAAAAATCAGCTGTCTTGAATTGCTGTCACAATTATTATGAAACTGAACATTAAAGTCACCTGTCAGGACTGTGCCAAAGGACAGACCCAGCTTATCCAGAGCCTCAACCAGACGCTGTAAATAGTTACCAACTGAATCGAGGAGTGCTCTAGGAAGACGCCAGACATCTCACATGTGATCTACTCAGAGCATTCATCAATGTCAAGGCTTTTAAAGGCACTACCATTTTTTTATGTAAATAGCCACACCCCCCACGACCTTTAACTGACCGGCAGAAACCAGAAGAAGCACTGGAACCATGTATACGAAAATTGAACAACTCTTCACCATTCAACAAATGCTCATTCAGACAAAAAAAATGCACATCATTCTCCCTAAGGACTACCTCAATTTCCGACAGCTTATTACGTAGGCTTTGTATATTAACATGTAAAACATTTAAAACAGATTTATTTACAACCTTGAGCGCTGAGTCATATCCTGGGAGGACAGCCTCTTGTCTGCGTTCTGGCGTTGGAGATTCCGAAAATGGTTGATTCTAATGCCCTCTGGCCATAGCTTGACATCCACAATCTTATCTTTGATTTCCTGTGGCACTCCCAATTGAAAAGATTTCACTTGTCTGGACTTGGTCTGCATTTGTTCGCAAGTGCAGTCAGCTTCCAGACTGTTTTTCTTGAGAAACTGGAGGATATGTACAGCTTCCGTGTTTTTCGAAAGTCTTGATATGAAGAGCCATCAGCTAAGTTTTTTGGCGGCCTGTAGTATATCAGCCTCTTTGTTTGACTCAATTATTGGTTCTGGTCGATTTCCCACAAATCTTTTAATTTTTCGCGATTTTACCTCAGTCCAAGGTGTATTAAACACTGTCCTACTGCCCTTCAAAGATTTATCAAGTACAACTAAATGTCCTTTTTTCTAAGATACACAAAACTATGTCCTACTTTGTTTAAATGAAAAAAAAACTAGAAAACTTTTTTGTGCATTGCGTATTTGGATTTTAGCCCACTGTGTAGCCATCTGATCGCCTTCCAAGGAACCAGTAGGCAGGCGGTCGACGTCACAAGTATATTTTACCGAGAAGCTTATTTCGCTGTTTCACTCTGTTGCATTACAAGGGACTATACTAATGAAGAAGAAAGAACGATAGTTTGTCGTTATTAGTAGCTTCTCCTTTGTTTGCGTTTGCCTTTGCAGTGAGTTTCAGGCGCAGTATGGAAGCAAAATCAAGTATTCACCGCATATTGCGTATACAATAAAAATGGCTGAAAATTGACATGCTACTTATCGGCGGTGCTTTTCCTTGCGAATTCAAAATGTACTATTTTTTTTTTGTTTAAACATTACGGTCACCCTAATTATATTATATTTCATATCGTGTTTTGACATCTTCATAGACTTCTCCCTGTAGGGAATAGTAGGTTATAGACGGAAAGGGATCTCCCCCACCATATGGTCTTGAGTTCGTTGTTCAATCTAAACATTTATTTTCTGCTCCTCTATTACAGACATTAATAACGTGAGCAATTACCTCACGTGCGGCGCTTCGAATTGTTTTCGCCTGTTGCTCGCCATCGCACTTCAAAATAATAAGTCAATGCAGGTAGCCGTTTGTTTATATGTAAATTAAAAGAAAATCACGAATATGATGCTAGAATAGATAAGCATGCCCAATCACAGTGGACCAGTGCGAAGTTTATTAAGGCATTGTGAGATTTAGTTTATCGCTTAAGGTTATAATTATAAATTATTTCGCATGGTAATAACAGTGCCCCTCCCGGCTTTCCTCCCTATTACGTACTACTGATACTATTTCGTTTGTATTCCCTACAGTATTCATGCCCTTACCTTCACCATAAGGGTATAATTATCTATAACCCAATTTGGCCTATACTAAAATGATGAGATAATGTAAAAGATCTTACCTTCCTGGTACAAACTGAACGAAAAACAATCGGATAACCTCGTTAGCCAGATTATAAACGGTGAAAACCTTATCTCGTAACGCTCTGTGCAACAAAAAAATAGCAGCTCTGGCCGTTTTATTCGCCGTATGCATTTTCGTATTGTCGTACGACAGAAGTTCTTCCTTCAGACGGTTCAGTCCTTCTTCTTTGTCGGAGTAATGCTTCGAATAGAATTTTTCGACCAACTCCGTACCGAATACTAGGATCGGCAGGCTGGCCTGTTTCTTCTCTCGTTCCGTTAGCTTCGAAATGGTCTTATGTTCGGGCTCGACTTGACATTCGCGAAGAAACTCGTTTGTTTGCGAGCTGAAAGAAAAATATGATATAGGAAATAGTGAAATAGACGACTTAAAGAAAATATATTGCACTGGAAATAGGCAGATTTTCCATTTATCCATAGATATGATTATAACATGTTTAACTTAGCTAGTGTTGATTCATAACCTCCTGAAGGTATTGGTTAATTGCAGCAGACACGTTTTAGAAAGCCTACTCTGTATGCGCCATTATTCACAATGTCATATAGGGTCTAAGCCAATAAAATCATTACAAAAAGCACAATCAGATGGGCGATACATAGCTTTAAACCCTATAAATCCCCGGGAGTAGATGAAACCTTTCCAGCCTTGCTACAACAAGGTGTAGAGCGCCTACTACCATATATTCAATCAATCTTCACAGCCAACTTTGCATTGGGCTAAATTCTCAAACACTGGAGGGAAGTTAAGGTAGCATTCATACCAAAGACGTAAAATAGAAGGGTATACACAAAAATCAATTGTGGTCGAGGTGATGAAGGACAAATCTTGCCGAGCGGCCCCTCTACCTGTCATACCATACCATACCATTGGGTCTAAGAGCCGGCTAAATAAAAAAAGAGTGGCAGCTTAACAAACTGGCCTGGATGCTGTTATTATAAATATTTGTCTATGCTGTTATTGATGTGATTATAATGCATAAACGCACTGGAAAAGTAGCTGGTATTGGCATCAACGTTTAAGCCAAAATGACAATATTTGCTTCCAAATTCAAGTAAATACTTACTGCCTTAAAGCTGGCAATGGTTTCTCCTCATACATCTCATACGTGGACTTGATGATTGCCCCTGTCGACTTGTTTCGCCTTCTTAGAGATCCCCTGTTCATTACGGGACTCCCCGTACAAGGACTTCCAGTTTTGGGGCTCTGGTGCCTCGGCATATGCAGGGGGGATACTTGGGTCCCGTGCATTTGATTGGGAGAACTTGCTCTCTTGTCTGTTCTGATCATTGTTGGCGATAGAAGATTTTTGGTATCCACCGTAACGGTGTCGATGCACTTGTCGTTTTTCGGGCAAATCTGTAAAGTGTCAAAATAAGTAGGAAGGCTCCAGAAAAATCCATTTTTTTGTTTTTGAGCTTCATAGTTGCCGCGCAAGAATACGGCCGATAAGAAGCCAAAGGTTGGAATGCAAACATATGTCCATTTGGCCAAACAATTTTAATAACCCTATTTAGTCGAGTGCGGTAGCAATAAAAGCCGAAATCGAAATGTAAAAATCATGTTAACTATAATAATCCAATTTTAATTACTCTAAATATCAAAGAGCGGCATAATAAAATCGAGATTGGAATTTATAAAGCTTAAGTGTTCTTAGTAAACACATTTGAATAGCTGGACACCCGCAAATTCCAGAGTTTCGAGGCGAAAAACAATCCGTGAAAGAGGGTATAAAAGGAAAATATCTCGGTAAAAAGAGTTAGTTAAAAAATAATCTTCACGCGGTTGGTCTGAAAATATTCTGCATACAAGATTCGGCTGTCGAGTTAGTTAAAGACTTAGTTAGTTGCTATGTATATACGGGGTAGAAAAAATAATTACATTTAATCTTTACAAGTGTAGTCCACTATGCTCAAAGGATGCTAGGAAAAATAAACCGTATCGTGGTAGAAGAAAAGTTAAGTTAAACAATTCGTGTTTTCAGTGGTATGCGTATTTATAGTCAGTTCTGGTAGGGATTGAAGCCCAGGTTACAGTTTATACGGTAAGGAGTAGAAAGTAAGTTATAGTTTTTAAGTATCTGTAACTAGTGTGTAAGAAAATGTAAGCGAACGATAGAGATAGGTTTACTATCACTATAGATAGACGTCATGATTTTGAGAATGTGAATTTTCTGAATTAATAATTCACGTTTATAATGAAATATAGATACAGCCTATTAAGTTTATTATTAATAATATCGCATTGGTTATTCTTACACCATTCGTTTCTAGAAGCTCTTCGACACTGAGTTCCCCAAAAACATCACGTTTAAACTGCTCCATTTGGGTCTTTTTGTGTGTCGCTTTTTCATAGTCTTCTAATTCTATGGCGTGCTTTTTCTCAAGTTCATATTTTCCCAGTTTTTCCCCGGCGGTTCTCAGCCTCGACATCGCATGCTTCAGTTTTCTCGCGTATTCGAATCGTTCATCTAAAAATACAAAATGAAGATAATATGAGACAGATAATAAAACCGCGAAAGAGCTAAAAATAGATTTGTGAACAAAAATCGAACTTACTTATAACAGCCAAGTACTTCTTGATCTCCATATCTCGTATGATCTTGGCAACATCGGGGGCAACATACATTTCGAATGCCAAATCGTCGTAGGGTGAAACGTATTCGGGGTTATTAATAATTTCATTTAATAACGTCATCTGACTATCTACAGTCTCATCTGCGTTAGCTTCGAGCTGTAATTCGGAACCAATGATATTTATAGCTATTATGCTTACCTAAAAAATAATTGTTAATGATGTAATGATCCGAGGGCTCGTGAATAATTCAATTCATAGTTTTCAGCAATCAAGCAAAAAATAAATTAAGCTCCATTCTAGTTCGCCGATGAATAAAAATTACTGAGCTAAATGGCAGACCATTACATGAAAAAATAGAAATAACACCCTTGTTGATTCAAACCAAAATGGAAACACAAATTAAGAAATTCTCGACCTCCGTTAAAGTTAATTTAAATCCCAATTATGCAGAAAGGAAAAGCCAGGAACGTGACAAAATAAGATTTCGCATACGCCATCCTAATATAAAATAATTACTATGGAAAAATAATTCCAATAACTGGTAGGTTAATTCTCGTCCGTCTGCATTATAACGCGTAAACGAATAAACCACCTGTAAAACTCTTGAAGAAATCATTGCGCATTTAGACTGAGTTTAGGGTCCTTGCTACAAACCTTGAAAGTAGGGAGGTTTGAAAAGTCGGCCAATAAGTTTGGAACACGCGAATAATAGTGATACAATAATCTTCAAGTGCGATAATTAGTTTTCACGCGGATAGTCTGGAAAATAATCTGCATATAATATTCGGTCATGGCAACAATAAGAATGAACGTAAGGAGAGAGAGGGCAATACTCACTATGACGAAAAGCAACAAGTGGTCCACAGTCGAAAATAGTAGTGAATAACAACAAGACGAAAAACTCTCAACAAATACAAAACTTCTTATGAAACAGAGGCGAGAAATGTTACAGAAACACGCGAGAAACGAAAACCAGTTGAGACATATAAATAGGGACATATCAAAGGCAGTTCGAAAAGATGTGAGGGACAACAACAAATGGATAACGAGGACTATTAAAGAGAATAAAAACATGAAATACTCAAGAAAAAATTCTCAAAAGGAAAAACAGAGATTAATAAACTGAAGAATAAAGATGCCCAACCCACCACAGATAAAAAAGAAATTCTGGAAATAATAAAAGACTTTTATTCAAACCTTTAGAGCGAAAGACCAGAAGAAAAGGATCTCCGGACAATTCATTTCCTCATATCCTTAATCAGGAATCGGAAGACGTGCCGGAAATAACTACATGGGAAGTTAAGAAATGACTATCAGAGATGAAGAACGGTAAAGCTCCTGGTGAGGATGGTATTGTGATTGAGGCAGTCATGGAACGGGAAGAGGTACTACTGAAGACAATAACAGTCTTATTTAATAAATGTCTTATAGAAGCAACAACCCCTACAGACTGGAATAATGCCATAATAGTTATCATGCATAAAAAGTGAAATATTGCCAACCTAAACAACTATAGGCCAATTAACTTACTGTCACACCTCTACAAATTATTCACCAAAATTATTACTAGGCGCCTTGAATATAAACTTGACTCCTATCAGCCTCCAGAACAGGCAGGTTTTCGAGCCGGGTACGGAACTATGACCATCTGCAGGTTATTAAAGGCCTTCATAGAAAAGTCCGTCGAATATAACAAACCGCTCGTGCTAGTGTTTGTGGACTATGAAAAAGCCTTTGACTCTATTAGACGCAATAAGATGTTCAATGCACTTGCTGAGTGCCGAGTTGACAGTAGATACTCTGCCATCCTACAACATATCTACCACCATTCAACTGCAAGTGTAAGAGTATATGAGAAGACCGATAAATTTAAGATACATTGTGGAGTTGAACAGGGAGACACAATCTCGCCTAAGCTGTTTACCACGCTTCTGGAATACATGTTCAAAAATATTGAGCTGGAGGGTCTAGGTATAAAATATCGATGGAAAAGATCTTAATCACCTCCGATTCGCCGACGACATTGTATTGATATCAGATTGCTTAGGTAAAGGAGAAAAAATGCTGTCAAAACTGACATCTGCCTCACACAAAGTTGGTCTCCAAATCAACGCAACAAAAACGGAATTCATGACGAACCTGGCCCCTAGCCAAAACCTTCTGGTACAGGGAAAAGAGATCTTCCAAGTGACATCCTATAAATATCTAGGACATGAGATCAGAACTGGTAGAGATAATCAAACATGAGAAATCGAGCGGAGAATTGGACTAACATGGGCAGCTTATGGTAAACTTAAACATATATTTAAGTCAGAGATTCCGTTGTGCCTTAAACGCAAGGTTTTTGATCAATGAATCCTGCCTGTCATGACTTACGGTTCAACGTTACGGTTCAATGTTAACGAAAAAATCAGTAAATAAAGTGAGAGTTACACAACGCGCCATGATACGTTCTCTGTTGAGAATTACAATAAGGATGAGAGTTCCCAATGAAGCAATACGACAGAGAACCGGGGTTACAGATGCGGTAGAGCGAATGGCTTGCTTGAAATGGAGTTGGGATGGGCATGTAGCAAGAATGCCACATGAAAAATGGACCAAAAGAATTATAGAATGGCGACCCAGAGACCAAGCCTTCAGAAACTAGGGACGACCACCAACCAGATGGACAGATGATGGAAAACGAATCTCGACAAACTGGATTCATGCTGCTCAGGACCGGAAAAATTGGGGATTATGGAGAGAGGCCTAGGTTCAGCAGTGGACGAGACAGGCTGTTTGATGATGATGATGATAATATTCGGCTATCTAGTTAGTTAGAGACTTAGGTCGTTGCTATGCCGATACGGGGGTAGAAAAAAGTGGCTACATGTAAACGCCGCAAGTGTAGTCCGTCGCTATGCCAAAACAGACACCGAGAAAAATAAACCGTAACGTGGTACAACCACAGATTTAATGAAAGAAATGCTCCCTTAAAAATTCAAAATCTCAAATAGTAAATTGAAAGGAAGGTGGTTTAACCTACGTTATAATTAATTTAAATTTTTATAAATAAATTAGAGTACAGAAAAGTGGTATACCAGCACTAGCGGGAGGAAGAGGGTGGTTGCCCATGGTATTTAGGTAAGGTATTCTCATCCAAATATGGCGTCAACACAATGTCGCTGCAAACCTGGTGTTGGAAAATGAACCGGAGTTGAAGAAAAGGTCGAAAACATAGTAAGTACATAAAAGGGTGAGTGAAATCGGGGTTCATTACGGGAATAATAGATAAATATTGCGTACAAAACGCCTATCAAAAATACATCATTTGGACAGCTATTACCGATAGCCGCCTTTGAATTTTCAGTCATTAATTATTTAAAAAATTATTATTTCTACGGTTGTGCGTGTGTATTTCCAACCAAACCGAAAGAAGCTTCAATATTCACAATCGATTAATCGGGAAATTAACTATTCCTCAAATTTTCCTTTTGAACTTACCTGATTATAAACATTTCGTGCGTTTTCATGGTTTCTACATAAATTTAATTTAATAAAGGACGCTTCCTTCTTAGGCACATTAGCAGATTTGAGTTCCCTACTCTTAAATTCAGTACTTTCGTTGCTGGATAATGTTACATAACCTATATATTCCCAGCTAATATCCTTGGCATTGCTTGCCATATTCGTATCTTCGTTACTAGAGTAGAAATCGACTCTGGATGCTAAAAATAAAAATTAAATTCAAATCTTAAGTTTTCGGGGGTGAAATGTTTAAAATGGAGACACCAAATTCAACTTGACTGAAACTTGATTAGCCCCAACAATTCCTGATTTTGTCAAAATATGGCAAGTACCTTAATCATATATTATATGCAAATATACATACGTATCATGTACTGATGAGCTAAAATTTGTATTTTGTTCAAGGAGCATCTTTTTTCTAACTGTAGAACAATTTCTTGGGGATACTCGCATTTTTTTCCAGATTGCCATCCTCTGACGGTCGGCCCGTGTGTATTTAATTCTGTAAGTCGATATTTTGGATCTTCACCTGAAAATAAATTAAACAATTACACGTCATAGCTTATTTAATTATTCAATAATACTTACTGGATGCACTGACCGCAGAAAAACCAACTTTTTTAGGCATCTAAAATCGCTCGTAAGGAACCTCTTGAATATTTTAATTATGTTGTTGTCCCTTTAATGCGGTCACATGGCAATTATCGTAGGCACTCGTCAGGAGAATCCTTCTGACGTTCTGATAACAAAGTCTCATTGATTTTTCCCGCATTCTACTTTCGCGTGAAACTCGAGGAAAATCGATAGAGAATGTCGAGGCGCGGCGCGTCGAGACGCAGTTGTTTTTTATTTCTTGTTGAATATACGAGGATAAGACTGAAAATTTGAAAGCTGGAATTTGTAGTGTTTAAACGGAAAGATAGCCTTTAACGTCCGCGCGCATGTACGTCGCCTCAGGCGGCTCATTTGTCTTTGGAATTAATATTACATGGAGCTCGAGATGCTTCAGTAGGGGGGCGCGTAGACATAAAATTGAGAAACAGATTCCTTGTGAAAACCAAAGGCCGCTTCAGGATCTCATATAAATACTTTAAGGTCCCCCAATATACTCGCTAGAAGTCAGCGGGGGACTTAAACCCATTGATCTATCTCGATTCAGTTCAAGCGCCACACTCGGGAGGCTTTGGGAGGATGGCGTTTCTAGGTTGTCTCAAAGCGATTTCTCGCTTCTAAACTGTAACTAATATTAATTTTAATTCTAGCGACGCGTATTCAGGCCTGGGCATTCCCACCCGACCGTGCCCAGCCAATCAAAAGGCGTTAATTTTGAAGAAAAGTCGTTGGGGTGTCGGCAGTTGAGATTTCCGCGCGCCAGTTCCAGGAATAATGAAAAGTTATAACAGAGACAAACCACGAAGGGACAGTTAAGTACAATAGAAAATGTATCCTATTCATGCCTTCCCTTTCACTTAATGCATTTCCGTATAGCTCTCTCTTTATCTAGCATCACCGAAGATGATTGTAGGTGGATCCAAAGCCGTGTCAACCCTGTTGCATAAACAAATGATATATGTCTTTGTCTAACTCATGGAATTCTGCGTTAGAAGCTGAACAGCTGGAGACTAGATGACAGACAAGTATAACTATGACAGTTCAATACGTTACGCCATGTCCATGTCATTTTAGGCTGTTTTTAGTTTGGCTTGCTGTATTTTCTTATATGTTTTGCGTTAATTTCACAAATTTTTGCTTGAAAGATATACTTTTTCCTTCATCTTGTGACTGAAACGTTAATTTGTACTTGGAGTGGAGTGGATCAGTGGACTACTTAATAGAGACAAAACAAACAGCATCATGGCTGCTGAGGATGCTTGTATTGTTTGTGGATTAGCCGGTTCTCCACTGTATAAAAGCAGCCAGGTGCCAAGTGGGCCCTTTACCACTATAATCTAAATGCGGTGGCGCCCGAGAATCAACCATTGGATGACGTAACTAATGGTTAAAATTAACCGTCCAATAACAATGCTTGCAGAATAAACAAAAGCGCCTCACAATAATGAACTGTGACATTTGTTTGAATGTTTTCTAATGATTATTGATTTTTAATTTTAAGTAAGTACATATGGTAGGCATATTTTGAATCCACTTATTATTGTTTGTATTACACTCTGACTATTAATTTTATGTGACCCATTTGTATTAATGAATATACTTTTTATGAAATATGTACGCATTTCAATTAACATGCTTTGTCTATTGTCTACGGTAGATTTTTTGAATACTGTTTCGATCAAGTGCAATTTTCTTATATCAGGGACAGTAGATACCAATGCTATGTTCTGGGGCCACCGCCGCGGTGGAGATGCGCAGTAGCAAAAATCGCCCACGTGGGCTACGCCATATTTAAGGGCGTGGCACCTGACAGATGACATTTGACGTTTGACAGCTGAAGGATGACAAATGTCAGATCGCAATGGTAAAAATCGCCGACTTGTGCTATAGCATATTTAAAGGCGGGGCCCCGCTGAATGACAGGTAACAATTGACAAGCGACAAATGACGTATGACATTAGACAATTGATGTACAACAAATGGCGGATCGCAATGGCAAACATCGCCGACGTAGGCTATCATATATTTAAGAGCGGGGCGTATGACAATTGACGGATGATAAATGACAGCTGACAAATGACAGGCCACTCTTGAGCTGTGGTGCGCTTACCTGTGGTTAGGCGCAGGGGACCTTCAAGACCGTTCCCGCGCCGGTCGACGCGTTCCCACGATCGTAGGTCTTCGGTCCCCGCGGAGACCGGTGCTAGTGAGGGGTGCCTTGCCATAAATTCCAGGCAATGACATCACAGCTAAGACCATTCGGGCCAATGTAGGATTCTCATGATTTGACGTGGTCATAATGGTCTCGTTCTTGCAATTAATTTCTAGGTATTGGGTAGCTTGAAACTTCTTTCCTAAACCAATAGGAGTCCATTCTTTAGCATCCAAAATGTTCTATTTTGGAAATAGAGTCTGAGTTTATACTGATACTCGTTTTGCAATGATGGAGGAACCCGCGTCATAAAAACAGGTGTTGTATTATGGATAAGTGCAGAAAGCAGAGGAATCCAAGAAACGTTTGTGGAAAAGGTATCAGACTTCAACTGTGCATGTATATTTACTATTTGACCAAACCATGGTTGGCGTTATAATGAATTGATATTACTCTGGTATACAGTTTATGCAGAAAAAACAAGTGTTCTGTAATGTCGGAGGGCCTTCAATTTGGGTTCTCCAATCAGGTCGGTTGTAGTGGATGAAACAAGGTAATTTAATTCGTAAATCAAAGTTTTGTCTATATTCAATGATGATGCACTGCCCCTTTTGATCATGTGAAGGTTTTTAAAATTTTATTATGTATTTGTGTGAATATTTATCTAAAACTGTTTGTGAACATTGCATAATATCATCTTTTTTAAATTAGTCATATGAATGCACAATAGAATTAAAGGGTCTTCACCGCATCAGAATGGATAAAATATAACAATAAGCAATTAAAGAAAGATTCAAACCTCCCGCACTTTTGGAGGCCCCAGCTAATCGCACCATCTGCTTTCACCTTTCATGAAGCCAGACAGAGATATAACATCGATCTTCCTTTCCTCGTCTATTACTTCGGTCCTTTTTTTATCATTTAGTTTAGCATCTCTTCGTTGCTTGTCTGCGGTTATAACTGCCATGCCACATTCTTTCATTCTTAGGGGGTTTGCATTTTTTGTCAGTGGCTTGCTTAAATGCGTTAAAGTCTAAGAGTCGTCTTTATATTGTTAATTCTGCAATTAAATTAACCATCGAAAACCTGGATATTTTTGAAGTGAAAACTTTTCAGCACACTTTTTCCTAGGTAATGAAGAAGGCTGAGATGTCTAACCATGTGACGGTCAAAGCTGTCTATGCTCGGCTATTTAACGTTCATGCTTTTTTCTTCTAATTCTTTTTCATTTATGTTGATGTAATTGACATATTATTTTTGCTTTTTCGTCTTTTGTCTTAGATATCCGAAGGAGCTCTTGGAATGAGATATTTTCTGTAAAAGTAGAAGACTCAGATGGAGGTTCTTTTCTAGTGGAAGACCGAATTTGAGGCTTTTTCCTAGTGGAAGGTTCAACTTGAGGTTTCTTGCTATTGGAAAGTCCAGCTGGACGTTCCTCATGGCGGAAAGCCAAATTTTAGGTTATGTGCTAGACGAACGGCCCAGCTTGAGGTTCATTGCTTGTAGACGCATCAGCTTGAACTTTAATGCTTATTTTTCTCATATCGTCGAATTCATCATTTTCTAAAATCAAAAAGTCCTGTTCTATAGATATTTTGAAATCCATATTTGCATTTACTTATAGTAGCCTGCACTGTAGAATAGGCTTTATTAAATAAAGCAGCCAAACCATATGGAGTAATGGTATTCATCAAATGAGTTTTCATAAATAAGTAGCACTCCTTTCGATATTCTGCTTTAAGGGATCCATAAGGGGTTGAATCTGGAATGATTGTCCAAAATTAATAGTACCGGTGAAAGCTTTTGTAATTATTTAACCAATCAAAAAAAAATGTATTTTCATCCATTCAGCCATTGTTTGAGCACTTGTATACCGCTTCAGCACTCAGCACAGTCACCTTTTTCTAACAATGGAGTTAGCTTCTTTCTGGGAAAGATTACATGGGCGGGATATATCCCCCTACAACAGTCATCGCACACATCTCAGTAATATTTCGTCCTTTTTCTCTGTGAGCTACGAAACCAACCCTCCGGCACTTGAACGGTTATTATAACTCAAAAATGGTGTCTGTTACTCGTCTATTGAAGGCTCTTAATCGATTAAGACCTGTAGACTCTGCTTTACGCACTGCTATTTAGTAGAATTACCTCTAGTAGAGCTCCTTAGTCCATTAACCCTTGCTATTCCTCGATGAACATTGAAGTTGTAATTGATATGATTCTTTTGGACAAACTCAAATGCCAGTCTTCTCAGCTCTGTGACCTTCACCCCATATAATATAGATAGATGCCAGATACTTAACTGGAATAGCCATTCCATTCCTGCTCATTATAAAGTACAGATCTCTTTCCTAGTGCCGGTATTTCCGGATTAATTATTTTTATTTTCTCTTGGTGTGGAAAATGGAATATTGAGCTGTTTGGCAGCACGCGAAGAAACCCCCGCTTTTAATTTGAAAGCAAAACAGCTTCGAGCAATCACAGCATCTTATAACGTCAGCCAAGCCGGTTTAAATACTTAATCTGTAAACAGAACAGATTCGGCCAATCACAACCAAAGCTTCTAAGCCATTCTCGGACACGCCCATATAGCTATGAAACCCTTGCAGTCCGATCTTTAAAAATCGATTTCCTCAAAAACTAATAAGCATATTTCAACGAGGTTGGTCTCAAACGTCGTATTTTGCATTTAGGAAACTAATGGCGGCAAGTTCGTATGTAATTTATTTCCATAATTTACCTCATATGGAAGTGTATTTTAGTAGTAGAGATAAGTTCCGGCGCCAAAGGTGGGAACGCGTCCTCACTTCCCTTTTCATTAATCAGTTTAATCCTCGGTTAAAAGTAGTCTCCTTTACGCTCTGTCAGATTTGATTTACAGGCAACAGCAAATCACTCGGAAGAGAGGAGAGTACTAAAATTAACCAACTGGGACTCTTACGTAGAGGGTCTCTGTCTGAGTTTAGATGAACTCCCTAGCGACCCAAACACTCTACAAAAGGCTCAAGTACCTTGAAGACAGCTCAAGAAGCGAGTCAACTACCTTCCAAGAAAATAGCTTCGTTAGGCAGAAGCCTACGTATATTGGACACAAATTAAGTTGTAGAGTCATGCACAAAATATCTGTAAAGGTAGCAGTGCCGGGCGGGTGAAACTAGCCGAAACGACTTTCTACAATCTACGCTCTGTCACATTAATCCCCCTAGTTGGATCCATCGCTCACAAGCGAGAAAAGTCTCATTAGAAAAATGGCGGGCATACTCTCGCTAAAGTTGCGTCATCTCAACTCACTCCAGCATCCCAGCATGGCCTGACACTAAAACTGTGGAGGGTTGTATTCATGTAAAAGTAATGAATGCTGTCAGTTTTCTACTTATAAGAAGTCCAGGTATGCCTATTGTATATTAGAGGTTAAAATTGTCACGAGCCGTTTTGTCTAGCGTATATCGATGCGAAAAGTCACCCTATATAATATGGCTTCGAAGTACTCGCGATCGAGAAATTAAAATAAATCCGTGTCGCTAAACAATTCAATTTCGACCCAATTGAATTTCGCGCGTGAAATTAAAATCGATAGCCTTCTAATATTTTCGTAGTACGTACTGGTTTCTGATTGGCTACCAAGTTTCATCGCGCGCGCAGTTAATTCATTATCCCAGAATAACTGGGAAATTCTATGATTGGAGTGGTTTAATGACAATGCCTTTTTGGCTACTCTGGGTAGTTTTTTTTGGAGGATGCCTATACATCGAAATCCCAGGTTTTTATTGTTTAATCCTTTGGATGAATTATTTAGAGGAACATGTGATTAGTCGTGCTGGATTTTCAATGGTGGAGCGAGTTTCCGAGCCTGCTCTTTGAGTTGTCGATTTACCGGCGTCACTCTCTCTACGACCTTTGTGAGTCAAGCAGTTATATTGGACGCCGCCGGTTGGAACTAAGCCGTTTAGCATTGAGCAACTGGCTACCCCTACACAGGTAAATTATTGCTTTTTTTATTCTAATTTCTCTTTTTCCTTGATGGTTGATTTTGATTACCGAGTTATAATGCTCGTCCATTAAGAGTTACGTGTGGAACCTTGAATATGTGTTCTTTCACAGGGTGTTAGCGTTGGGTCTACTGCTACCGTTGGGTCTATTTGTATCGTTGGGCCTATTGCTACCGTTGGGTCTATTGCTACCGTTGGGTCTACTTCTACCATGAGGTGTATTGTTACCGTTGGTCTATTCCACCGTCGGATCCATCGCTACCGTCGGATTGTTCATTGCTATCGACGAGCATCGTTAGAGACAGAGTGTTCCTTGGCTACGCCTATCTAGCGGTACTACCTGTATAGAGCCTTGCAGTCCTTCGCCTGCCAAGGAAGTCTTCTTCCTACCGTGAGCAGTTCTTCCTGGAAGCTGCCTGAGGAGTTACTCATCGGCAAAGTGAACAATTTCCATTTTATCTATTTTTTCATCCGTATATTTTGCGGCAAATTTGCATAATTAACTTACGATCTCTAATTATTATTTTTGTTTTGGCTTTGTTTTCGAACAAAGAATAACTTTCTCCTTAATTAAGGTAACATTTAATCATTAAAATTTTCTTTTTTGGGCAATTTTTTTTAATCAAATTCTAAAATTTTCTTTTAAACGAACTTTGAATTTTTGGGCAATTTTGATGAGCCTGAGATGCTTGATTTTATTTAATCTAATTCTAAACTTCAGATAGATCCGTTGGTCTAGAATAAATCAGATTTTGGATCGAATGTTTTTTTTTTGAACTTTTAATTGACTGACGCAATAACGTTGTAGGTGGAACTAGTTTTGTTATTATTCTCAATTTTCACGATTTCTGGCTTACGTTGGATAACCGTAGATCAGATAACTACTAGTGTTGTTACAGCCTAGTAGACTTTGCGTTATTTTTAATTGTTTTTTTTTTATTGCGGCCTTTGATATTTTCTTTACTCGAAGAGATTGTTTATTATCTTGCTACCGGTAACTTGACCGTGGAGTAAATTGCCATACGTTAAGGTCTGTAATTAATTGGTGGCTATAATAACGCCAGGTCTAACTAGTTTTTTTTCCACAAAGAAGCTTAACTGAACTGAATAACTATAGTTAGTTAGTTATACGGCATATGTGACGGATCATGATTCGAGCACGTGAATTAGTCGAGTTACTTGAATTATCTTACAAGATTGGCGCTATTTTATTTTATTATTATTGCATTAAGCGTTCATCGTAAATTGCGATTAAATATTTGCTTTTGTTAAGATAAAGCGTATAATTTATCTCTTCAGGTAACCGAGTAGAGCCTATCTCTTCTCGTTTAAGTATACCATAAGAATTGATTTACTGAAATTTTCTCCACTTTAATATTTCTTTTTCCTGACCATCTGTGATATTTCATTATCAGGTAATAAAACCAATCCTTGTTTGTTTATTCACCTGTTTTATTTAATTAGATCTTCAGCGAATCTGCAACGGGATAGGCCGCTTCAGTAAGTATCTGTTTTTTTTATAATTAGCGCTCAATAATTGAAACGTTCTTGAATATTTTTGATAGCAAGTTTGAACTTGAACTTGAAAAATGTTATATAAACATTCACTGTTAATTATAAACAATTTGAGCGCTCGACGGGAGCGACTTTAATCCTTAATGATGCAGCCATCAGCATTTTGTAACATATAAATACGCAGGCAAACGCCGAGTTAACGAGACTTTCGGGTCTCTCAAACCGCTCAATTAGTCGCTGGGCAGTACACAGGTACGTCCACTTCTAGTTGTTCTATCCCACAACCTCCATAACTGAGAACACTTATGCACAGGTATAAGGTTGTCAGGTCCTTACCTAACCTGGGTGAACGTATGCACAGGTATACGGCATTCGGGGTCTACTAAAAGTATAAGAGAGAGTCGAATTTATGAAGTATTAGAACTTCTAGTAAAGGGATAGTTTTTGGGGAGTTTTAAAAAGTAGTGAAAGTGCCTTAGCAATTTGTGATAAACTTAAAAGACTTACCTTAAAAATATCAGAACAAATACCTAAATAAAAGACAACCCGCTCGCATAAACTTTATTAATAAAATAGTAACGTCGCTTGCTAGACAAACTTTGAACTAAGCCTCCCTCGAGAAGACATGCATTTCATATTAATTGGGTATAGTGTAAACTCTTAATTCATCTATAATCTTAAACACGCCTTTATTAGTATACAATCTAACCGTTGTTAAGTTTGTTTGTAAATAAACTTGTTATTGTTTTTATCGATGTGTCTCCTTTATTATCTCTTCTCAACTTGACGTAGTGCGTTCCTAAATCTGAGTTACTCTCCTACACGCTAAGTAAGGCGTGTCGTCACAGATAAAAAATACAAGTCGTGACAGAATGTTGACTTGAATATTTGTTTATCTCTTTCTCTAGTAATTTTCGAGTATTTGTTCTCATCGACTTTAGTTTTTTTTTTGGTTAATTCGGGTACTTGCTTTATACCGACCTTGATTTTGATTAATTTTTGGGTAATTATTTTTCCATTATTAATACTGATAAATTGCCAGCATATTAATCTAATTTTCTAGCTTATTTTTGTTGTTTTATTAATCGTTTTTCTTGATAGAAATAAATAACGAATTTTTGGTATTCATATATTTTGTCGCGAAGCTTAAGCTAAGACGAGTTCAATATTTCAACTTTGGGGTAATTCTCGCTTGTGCTGTCTAAAAGCCCGTGGCGCCTTAAATAAATTACCCACCCCCTACTCTCCGGCATTTGAGCTAGGGCCTAATTTATACGCTCGGCGACAGCTCGGTTTAGCCTACTCATCGACATACTTTATTTCATTCAATATCTAATTTTAAATTCTCATTTTTTTCTCTTTCGATTTGAGATTATTCACTTCCAGTTCCTTCTAAACTGGAGTGAAGGTTTGCGCCCATTAGAAGGACAGAAAGAGCATAATAAGATAATGTAAGAACGGTGCTTTAAAGTGACTTTCCCCGGTGTAACGAATATTTTATCTCATTGCTCGGTCGGCTAATTAAGCTCATAGTCAATAGTTCCATGTGAATTCTTTACTTACATTGATCAGTTCTTTAGTATTTGTAAGTACTATTATTCTGATAGTGTGTGAGGTTGATTCTTAGCACCGACAGAAATTGGTTATACAGTAGCAGCATCAAAATTAGTTACTTTATTCGTTCATATTTGCATATTCACGACTTTACAGTTATTTTTTTCATTTGGAAAATAGACTTCTTCATGCATGTTTGATAGAAGCACCTTAGTTTTATGATTTCGGTTTGCTGAAAATTGGTTCCATCACTATTAAAACAGTTGCTATCTTAATTTACAATATCAGTAATAAATAAAACCAACTATAATACTCATTAAATTTAAAACAAATTTATTAATAGAAAAAGAACAATTACTTAAAACAAATCGTCTTTCAAACTAAGCTAAAGTTTGTCAATTAGTAAGTAAATAGTTAAAATATATTTAAACCAAACTTTCTTGGATCTTATATATGAGGTATATATATTTAATATATATAATTTTTACATTTTCATTTATACAGGGTGATCACGTATAAGGTTTCACTTCCGTCACTTTTATTTCTAGAATACATTTTAAATATGGCTTTATATGGTCTTAAATACATATTGAGAGATGCCATTTTAATTTAAATAGAATCAAAAAGTTAAATTTTATGTGAACTTCTGTGCTATGCTATGTCACATACCACACGGCGAAAATTAATTGAAAATAGCACGTTATTGTGAAACAATATTATAATTTCAAAATCCACGCTTAGGAAAAGTGAATATAAGAGTTCCTTCCAAACCAATCGATTTTGCATTAGAAGCAAAAATATTAATAGAAAAGAACATTATACGTAACGTGACCATCCTGTATATAATAGAGATAAATTGCACTCATTTAATCCAAGAATAATTAACACACAACACAATATTTGTCAAATCAACATTAACAATTAACATTTTTAAAAGTCATCATTATATTAAAAGAGCTGCAAGTTAATACTAGCATTTATTTGGTAACAAATTGTCAAGTCTATGAATATGTTAATAAAATATTTGATATACGAGGCAAAACTTCTGAAAAAATTAAGGTTTATATCACAGATAAGGGCAGACATTTGTTAAGTATAAGTGCACG
>MU187036.1:0-19123 GCA_016904865.1 Pissodes strobi
TATGACGAAAAAAAACTTCTTTTTACAGGTAAATTCGCATAGGAAAAGTAAAGAGATGGTACCATATATTAAATCAAAATGTCGGGATTGTCAGCATTACATAATCCATATGAGTACTTGAATTTATGATGGAAGTCCCATGAAAAGGTAAGTAAACGATATGCAGAATCTCGTTCTGTTGCTTGCTTTCTGAGTTAATGTATGAGGAACCGGAAATATGAAACCTTTGAAATATTTTGTACAATTTTCAGTTGCAATAATGGCTTTAAAGATAATTAATGTTAAAACATCAATCTGAGCATCTATTCGAGTTATTGGATTTTCATAATTTTTCCATCAGTTTATAAAGCAACTGTCAAAACTGATGTTTGTTTATTTGTTGCTCTATTAGGTTTCAACCTCTTTAGTAGTTTGTGAATTGTTTTTTGTGATAAGACTTTCCGACTTTCGGTGCTCCGTACCTCCTCTGCATGGTCAATTGAAGAACACTGGATTCAGTACTTTTCAGTAAGAACTTTTCAATTTTTTGGTTTCAAAAACACATTCTGCCATTGCTTTTATCAGCTGATGCTGACAGTGATGGCAGGTCGACGCAAACGAACTTCTAATTGGAGCTCATACCGACGTTGCCAGCTCAATTTGATGTTTAGTAGAGCTGGGCGTTGAGATCGATATATTTAATTTTGGTGCGTTATAGAGAGAGTGGATATCGATATTCCTAACGAAGAGTTCGTAGATATGAATTCCAATGCGTTGAATTGCTACAGATGCCATCAATCATGTGTATTGAGACCGAAAGATGAGAAAACTAATGTATTTGGCTGTCCCTATGATACCTGCAAAAGAGTGGCCTGTAGGGAGTGTACTAGTTTACTGGCACAGGAGGTGCGTTGTGCTCCCAGCCGATCGAGTGGAATATTTTTCTTCTGTCCCGACTGTACGTCAGCTATCAAGGAGCTACCGAACCTGAAAGTGGAACTGGAGAAACTTAGAAGCTTGGTTGGGTCAATCAAAAAAGATGTGACCAAAAACACCTCCTTTAATAGTGGTTTTGACACTGAACTTAAAGCTCTCATATCACGGATTCTATTTTTTGAAATATGCATAAATCCATTTGTATGATTGCCTCAGGCAGTTTCCAATGTTTCAGGAAGGAGTGATGCAGTCATAGTAGTAAAGCAACAACTCATACCTACGTTGCCTACTATCGCAGTATCCGAGGCAATCACTAATGTGGTTGATCTTACTACAAACACAGGCAGTTCTCATAATAACATAGATAATGGGAATGATACTTCTATTCCTTCAAGAGCTGATGCCTGCTGCTCTCCTGCCGCATATAACCTGACTTGAAGTAAAGATGTGAACATTCTGGCGCAATCTCTGAAGATTTTTATTAAGCATGAACCATCTCTACAAACCAATGAAATTAACCAGCGTACTAAAGGATACAAATGTCGATATGATTAACATGTTCTCCAAGATGCCCCCAAATGTAATATGGAAGGAAGAGGTACAAAGGTCGCGCTTCAAGCTCGCACTCGGCTATGAGTCTCCAACGGAGCACGTAAAGGTAGCGTCACCCAAACAGCCCTCATTAAAGAACTCGCTATCAAGTATGACCAACCTTGGAACTCGCCATCGCTCCTGGATTTTTCTATCAGGACTGGCCAAAGACAATTCTGTAAAGGATGTCTTGTCGTACCTTAGCTCTCGGGGTTTTCCAAGTTGTAACTGTGAGGAACTAACTACATCAAATGACCAAATCAAGTCTTTTAAAATTGGAGTAAACTCTAACATTATGCTCCAGGTATTGAACTCAGGGATTTGGCCCAAAGTGTGATAAATATACAAGGCTTTAATCTGATCTCTAAATTTTGTAGGGCAGACAGGTCGCATGGAGGGGTGTGTATATTTGCTCATGAATCAGTAGAGTGTGAGCCTATATTGATGTTGCGCCCCCGGGAGTTGTGTGTGAGTTGGATTTCGAGGTTGCTGGGACTAGGCATGATGAATCTCTGATTGATACTGTATATCGGTTTCCATCAGGTAACTTTCCTTGATGGGTTGGAAGATTTTTTGTCTGGACTAACTATTACTGATAAATGTATTATCACTGGTGACTTTAAGTAAGGTTTAACTATAGCCAGAGTCAGTCTCGTAGAGTTGTTGACCTCTTCTCCAGTTTTGGATTTGATCCATCAATAAAAGAGCCCACCAGAGGTAAAAATTCCCTGGATAACGTTTTTACAAATATTCCTGAATCCTCATATACGGCTACTGTTAGTGATGTCTCTCTGTCAAACCATCTGGGTATTTTCTTTCAATGCAAACAGGGTTCATTCAGAATGGGTGAGGCTGCAGCTATCGTCCTATAACAGACTTGGGTTTGCTGAATTTCTACAACTCAGTGGAGACTTGGTTCTGATGATGTTGATGCCTCCTTCACATGTTTTGTGGACACCTTTATTGATGCCCCCTGATTATTTTGAGTTGAAATTCAAATCAGTTAACACAGCCAGGAGCTCAGGGGCGTCTAAGTGGTTTGACAATTCTCTGAGGGACATGAAGGATTTTGCCTTTTAAGGCCAGAAGTATCTCGGCTTGGTGTCTGCTGAAATTTTGCGAAACTACCCCGCTGATTATCGCAGGAAGATTCAATCGAATAAAGTGGAGGTTCAAGCTATGTGGAAAGTCATAAAAGGTTTCAACAATAACGTTAGGGAGATGAAACCAAGCCAAATAAATGCTTGATATTTTATTGAGTCATTTGTTAATGCTCCAACCACCTTAAAACAATCGCTGCCTCCACCTTCTAGAAACCCTTTGACTTCTTTGACTGGTAATTGTGGTCCTGGCTTGACTTTTTGTGAAGTGACCTATACTCAGGTTCGCAAAGTGATTGATTCCACGGACAATAGTCCAAGCAGAGACCCATTTGACTTCAATATGCGGCTCATTAAAACGAGATTGATTAACATGGCTATCAGGGGCATATTTCCTGATTGTATCCAAATCGCAAAAGTCATACCGATACATAAAAAAGATTCAAATTTGGACCCTGAGAATTATCGGCCAATTTCTCTAGTGCCAATTTTTTGGTAAAATTCTTGAGACCTTACTGAAGAGTCAAATTGAGGATTATTTTGAATAAAATTCATTGTTTTATGTTCAGCAACATGGCTCGACCGATTCAGCGCTCAGGGACTTGTGTGACAAAATTCTGGAGGGTTTTGAGTGCAGTTTGCACACTCAGGCAACATTCTACGATTTCTCAAGAGCTTTCGATTGTGCAGAACATATTATACTTCTTCAGAAGCTCGCTTACTACAGATTTGATAATAGGAGTATTAAACTGCTCCAGTCTTACTTATCAAGCAGGAGCTAATATGTTTATTTTGAGGGTGGTAGGTCCCAGAGTTTGTTGTTGACACATGGTGTACCACAGAGCTCGGTGCTGTGACCAGTTCTTTTCCTGGTGTATGTCAATGATCTACCCAGCTGTCATCCTGGGTCTGCATTCTATCTTTATGCTGGTGACACAACATCTTTGATTGCGGATGGTAGCCTGTCCAGCCTTCGTATCGCGGCTGATCAGTCATGCACTGGACTGAAGGAGTGGACGGTATCAAATCGATTAGGCTTAAATGAGTCCAAAACCCAGAATATAATTTTCTCCCTTAGATATTGTAGTTCTGGATGAAACCATAACTTTTCTTGGTATCACCCTGGATGCGACATTGACCTAGCAGTCACATGTTGAGGAACTCTCGTCCATATTATCAAGGTGCATTTTCCTAATAAGAAATTTGTCCACCTCAGTTTCATGTTGTACACTCAGAAGGGCATATTTTGGATACTTCCACTCCATAATGACATACTGTTTGTTTAATTGGGGCCACTCTGCCCATATGTTCAAAATATTTGCATTACAACGCAGATGTATAAGAGTGTTGGCTAATCTGGGCTATAGAGAGTGCTGCAGATTGCAGTTCGGAGAACTGAGAATTCTTACCCTGCCTTGTGCTTATATTCTCCTATGCCAACTATTTGCCAGGGAAATCCTTGAGAAGTTTATGACTCATGCTGATGTTCACTCACACTGCACTAGGAACAACGGCTCCTTGGTGCCGCGGTATCAGAGGCTTTACAGATCCCGTAATGACACATCTTTTTATGGTATACAGTTTTTCAATGTGTTGCCTGTCTGCGTTAAGGATCTGTCCTTTAGTGCATTCAAGGCTAAGATTAAGGAGTATTTAATTATTAAAAACGCCTTTACTCATTTGAGGATTACTTTCAGTTCAACTTTACTGACCTCCTGTAACCTGACTATTGTCTTGTGTTCTGTTGTGTTGTTCTTAGTTGCATTGTTAGTTTTGAATATTTTTGTTAGTCACAAGTTTTATTGTATTTTTTAGGGTATTGCCTTATACATTTGTTGACTTGCGTAAGAACACTTTACTTGTTAACACTAATAGATAAATAAATAAATAAATAAATTCATAAATATGGGCTGTTTTGGGAAGGAATGCTGGTCTACAAGCCTACATGCATCAACATATTTTTCCCAGACGGAACGGGTTAAATAACTGTCGGCAAACGAAAAGAGGCGGCCTTTTTTGAACCCAAACATCTGAAAATTGCCCAGCGGATTCGACAATCTAACGGCTAGACGGGTTCGACCTGCAGGAATCGACCGTGAACCGAATGGGGACCATGGCCACCGTGGTTGATGATCCTAAAAGGTATCGGTAACGATCTGTAATCTTCAGATGTAGGTAATTTAGTCTTAGGAGGTCCAGTTTCACAATTCTGATTTTGGACTGCAATTTTATTATGATCTAATCCCCAGCGAATTTACGTAAAATAAAAACATTTTAATAAAATATCATAATGTCGTCTTCTTTACCGCATTAATACCAAGCCTATTCCCTCGAAGCGAGTGAGCGTACCAAGGCACATACCAATGTGTTTTATTTGTATATTTTTTATACCCTGTGTCTTAGCTATTAAATGTTTTACTTATTTTTGGGAGAGCTATACGCGGTTGCAGCTTAGGAAACTTATTTAACGACACCCCCCTGTATAGAGATGAAATGACCATTTTCAAAAGTCAATACATAGTTGAAACACAATTGAATTGTCATTGTCACAGCTGCCATTTTGAATATTTGATCAACAAATTTTTATTTCATAAGAAGCATTTGATCACTTATCTGATTATTTTAATCTGTATTTATGTTTCTAAATACGAATGTGGTATATAAAATACTAACCCTAACTAATACTTGGTCAGTTTAAAGTGTCAAGTCATTTGTTTTCGATAACCTAATAATATAAAAAACACTACAGTGTCACAAACTCAAAACAAAAAGAGAGAAAATACTGCATGTATTTATAAAGAACGAGGCCAGTTTGTAGATACCTTTCCTCCGTTTCCGTGGAAACCACTATTGCTCCGCCAATAGTTTGCCTTAAGAAACGGACGCTTGTCAATTGCCCTAAGTGTTCTCAAATTAATAAATAAATAATTATATGTTGCGATAATTGAAAATTTAATATTTTTGGTTATAAACTGATTATTAAAAATTAACATGCATGCATTAAGTATGGTGAAGCAAATAGTTTATTTTGGTGTAAAGGATACATGCAGTATGTTTTTTTTTAATAAGAATGTGGTTTATGTCCCCATTTTTATAAACTGTTTTATGAATAAACACTAGCCATAACAAATACTTAATGAATTAATTAAATTGCAAACTTCTACCCACAAAAGTGGGTAGAAGAAAGAGAAATATAGAATAAAGAGGTAAAGAAAACGAAAGAGAGAGATCACAATTTGTCTTTAATTTTGAAACTAATTTTTTCAATATATCTTTCCTAAATGAAAGTAAACAATATTCATCCTGAAAAATCGCTTATTGGCCGACCACCGATTAATAAAATGGCTCAGAAAATGAAAGTTTGTCTTGCATTGTTATGAATTTTAAATCAAAATAGTTTAAAGTTTAAATTAATGCTAATGATATTTAAATTGACATTGTAAAAGCGAGCCTCAGTTAATCATATTCACTCCGTGCCTAGGGATAGCTCACATATTATGTGTCCGGCCTTGAATTGAGTAGGGGCTAGATGGAAAAAAAAATAGGTGAGACTCCAAAGGATGGAGGGCCTCAACCCTGACACGGAGCGTCCCCCCATGGCTGACTGTAAAGCTCCTGCAGAACCGGTACGAATAAGGCCTAGCCAAATAAGTACCCGCGGATCAAAATGAGGCACCACGGTAGCGTCTGTTCCAAATTGGGCGGCTGCAAACAGCGTCTGACTGAAATACTCGCCAACACGCTAGGCAAGCGCGGCGTTTGAATTGCCAAATCCTTCCAGACGCAACTAGGACGAACTGGAAAATATGAAATAGAATATCTTAGGTATTAGTGAAACTAGGTTAAATGGCGAATCTAACAAAATACTGGCCACATGTTGTTCTAAAGAAATTCCGAAATTAACCATCACAATGGCGAAGTGGCAATACTGGTCCACAGTAAGACAATACATCTCATATGCAAAACAGTCACTATATCAGACAGAGTTATATACATCGTGATTGCACTGAACAGCAGTTACAGGATGCAGGTAATACAGGCTTATGCACCCACAGGTTCAGCACCAGATGAAGATATTGAACAGTTCTATGAAGACCTTGCCACAGCAAAGAACGCGGAAAAGGCTAGGTTTACAATTATTGTAATAGGTGATTTTAACGCAAAGATTGGACAAAAATCCACCCTAGATCCACCAAACATCGGAAACTTCGGCCTGGGGAAAAGAAATGCAAGAAGACAAGATATGATAGACTTTCTGAACAAAAAAAAAAGAACTTGAAAAGAAGTTAGATCCAACAGAACTCCCGCAGAGCATGCAAATTGGCGAAATAGCGGAAAAATTACCAACAGCATCCGAATTGCAATTAAGAAAGTAAACTTTGAAGACAAACAAGGGAAAAACTCAAAAATCAACATTGACACAGCCAACCTTATCAAAGAATGGCGTCAAACAAATAGACTTTCACCATTATACGAAGAGCTAAGCAAAAGAGTGAAAAGCGCAAGACGTAAAGATTTAAGAGAGTTTAACACTTGGTAAATCCAAGAAGCAATAGAGGATGGCATGAACATGAAAACCCTATGATCCAAAAGGTTAAAAGGAAAATTTTTTATTCTTCACAAAATAAAGAACAATCAAGGAAACATTATAACAGAGAAAGATGCCCTCTTTCATTCAGAACTTCTACCGAGAACTTTATAGCTGTTCCGAAATCCAAGAAACAAAAAGGTCACAAATGTAGGTTCAGAAGACATGCCTTTAATAGATGATTCGAAATTAAGAGCTGCTTTACACCAAATGAGAAACTGAAGAGCCCCTGGAGAAGACCGGATAACGTGCGAGATGATAAAGACGGGAGGTGTAGCACTTGAGAAAGCAATACTTCTTCTCTTATCCAGTCTGCTCCAGGGGCTCTTCGGTTTTTCATTTGGTGTAAACCTGCTCTTACTATATACTTATTAATATATACCATAAAAGTTGCTTGGAAAGAACGCGACATCACTCGATAATCAACGATAATTTTATTTGGTGCTCCAAAGCATGTATAGAAAAAGCAACTACTCATGAACTAGATACAATCGAGACTCTGCGGGAGATAATATGTGACCTGAAAGACGAACTGGATCAGAAGAACCAGTACATAACAAGGCTGAAGCGAAGCTCCACATCATACCAAGAAGAAATCGCAGATGTAGAGAAAGCATACTTGGAAAAAATAGAATCCCAAAGAGGAAAGATCGAAACTATGACAGCTCACATTGATGAGCTCAAACGCCAGGTCAACTCAGACACATCAATGGAAGCAGGGACACAAACAGACAATAAAATCTCCTCACCTAAAGGAACGCAAACTTGCCACCAGCTGCCAACTCGCAATGAGAAAGGGATACAAACAGTTGAAAAGAAAACTCAATTAGCAAATGTAACCACCCAAACCGACACCTTATATGCCACGCATGCTGAATCTCAAACTGACCCAGATTCTCATCAACCCCTACACCCTGCCGTCCGCGAAAACAACCAACCAAACCTGAAAAACAGTGCCACCAATGATCAGAATCTTAGGAGGCGCCAAATGCTCATAATCGGCGAAGAATTCCACACAAGAGGCTTAAGCATGTCGCTTAAGAGCAACTCCAACAGTAGTTGTGACATCAACTGCCAGTACGCGCGAAATGTCACTGTTGCAGACATAATAAATAAATATTCTGACTTGCTTCTGAAACTTACGAAGGAAGACTATATCTTGCTTTGTACCGGAATTAAGGATGCTTCTCTCGGAAGAGTGATTGGCCCTCGCATCTGGTCAAAACTGATGGATATCTCCAATGTATCTAATTTAATCATAATAGGTCCTGCATATGCCTCAAAGAGACCAGTCCTCAACAACTTTATCTACGAACTTAACTCGAACATTCACAAGCACGTCCACAATGACACGAACAACTCAGTATTTCTGAGTATGGACAATTTCACAACTGAAGAGGAAAAAAATTCGTTCTGCACACCAACCCTAAACGGGAAGCTTAAAATTACCCGGTTTTTATGGAATGAAGTTATAGCTCCACTGAGCTCCACCAGACCTAGGCAGCGGAGACACGTCAACGCATCAGTAAACCACGAGACAAATTTTTAAATTTATTCAACGAATCTGAATCAGATCATTCTCCGATATTGGAATTAACGTCGTCACACCCAAGTTACAGAGTCCATAACAAAAAACCTTAACTCGATTTACTATCAAAATGTTCGGGGAATGCGCACTAAAGCACCGCAATTTATGATGTCCGTTGTTAACAGCGAATATGATTGCATCATGCTTACGGAGACGTGGCTCTCCCGGGATCACTTTTCATCAGAGTTTTTTACTGAAAATTACTCAGTGTTTCGCTGCGATCGCGACTATGACCAACTGGACTGCAGCCGAGGCGGTGGCGTCCTTATCGCCATCAAGTCGGAGTACCACTCGAGAACAGTTTCCGCTTTCAAGAGCCTTAACTATGAGAGCGTTTGGGTAGAAACAAACTTTGGTAGCAGCAAGGAAATTCTTTGCTGTGTTTACTTCCCTCCTGGATCAGCCCTCGACGCTTATAGTCACTTTACAAACAGCTGTGAAAGCGTAGCCAGCAAATATAACAACGCCAATTTTTTCATCTTCGGCGACTTCAACCTGCCTGGCGTGAGATGGCTCCAAGAAGAAGGCTATTTGACTCCAACGGGTATCCGTAATCCCATAGAGGAAGCTGTGATCGACTGTATGTACTTCTTGGAGCTCCAGCAACGCAACAATATTTCGAATGCACTGGGTAGAATATTGTATTTGTCAGCGATATAAGATACTCGAAAATAACCAAAAGCGAATTTTCACTAGTACAATGTGACGAACACCATCCCTCTCTAGAATTCCTCTTTGATAGCCACACGTTACAGTTTATAGACAATAAGATTAACATCACTTTGCACCAGTTTCCAATGGCTGATTACCGAAAAGTAAATCTCTTCCTGAACAACGCCGACTGGTCATTCCTTGATAGCCAGGAAGATACAGACCTTCTGGTGCGACAATTCTACGACATTCTGCAAGAAGCGATCGACACACACGTTCCAACCAAAATAGTAACGAGTGGCAAATTCCCAAAATGGTACTCTCCTGCTTTAAAAAAGATGATAGCTCATAAGAATAAACTATATCGAAGATACAAGAGCTCTGGAAGCGAGTGTGACTATCAGATATACTCAAGTGTTCGCCGGGAAACCAAGTTTCACATTGAGCTTTGTTATGCCTCGCACATCGCATCCGCAGAACATATGATTCCGGAAAATATAAAACACTTCTGGGGTTTTATAAACTCATTGAAAAAGGATTCTGGCATACCCAAAAGAATGCAAAACGATGGCAATTTCCTCGAAAGTCCTCAAGAAATAGCAAATGCCTTCGCTGCTCACTTCCAATCAAGTTATTCCGATCACACCGGGATTACTGTGGATCCTGAAATACACGAGACTATTGTGCAGGGCAGCACGCTACTCCAGCATCAATTCACCATAGTCGAAGTTACATCGAAGCTCAAGGAGCTTGACTGCAGTAAAAACGCCGGCCCAGATGGAATTCCACCTATCTTTTTAAATCGTTGTTCGCAGTCGCTTGCTGCACCAATCTGCACCATCTTCCAAAAAACATTCAACAAAGGAGTTTTCCCAACTTTCTGGAAGCATTCCACCCTTTTTCCCATTTACAAGTCCGGCGATAGGACCGAAATCGGTAATTACAGAGGTGTATCAATGCTATCCACGTTGCCGAAGATTTTGGAATCAATTCTGACAGATGAGATCTTCCGTACCAACAAAAACTACATAACCGAAAATCAGCACGGTTTTTTCCAGGGGCGTTCAGCAAATTCGAACCTAGCGGTGTATCAAAATTTCCTAGTTACCAGTCTGGAGATGGGAAAGCAAGTCGATGTTATGTTATATACACGGACATATCTAAGGCGTTCGATAGTGTTTGCTATGAGCTGCTTCTCATAAAGCTCTCAAAGATTGGAATTGGCTCTCACTACTTGAACTGGGTTGCAAGCTACCTGTCGGATCGTCGGCAGCGTGTACTCATGGGCGGGGCTACATCTAAGGAGATCCAGGTGTTGTCGGGTGTGCCTCAGGGGTCCGACATTGGTCCAGTTCTGTTTTCCCTATTTGTCAACGACATCTCGTCATGTTTTGAAGAATCGGACTTTCTTATGTACGCCGATGACTTAAAATTTTATAATATTGCGGAAACATCGTCCACCGGACTCCAACAAGATCTGGAGCGCCTGGTTTTATGGTGCAAGAAAAACTGCCTAAAACTGAATGTCAAGAAATGTAAAAAAATGAGCTTTTACAAGGGGATGAATCAAATTGACCACAATTACACCATCGATAGTGAGACTCTGGAATTGGTAACTGTCTTTAATGATCTAGGGGTGTTGTTTGACAAAGATCTGTCATTCACTTTACATGTGGATCAAATAGTTTCGAGAGGCTTACGGCTGCTTGGATTCATAAAGAGGAACACTGCACTGATGACGGACACCAGGGCAATTACGACACTTTACAACTCTCTAGTGCGCAGTATACTTGAATACTGCAGCACCATTTGGTCCCCGCAGTACCAGTGTCACATATCTAGGCTCGAAAGGGTGCAGAATAAATTTGTTAAATATTTATTGTATAAACATCGTTTCCCCTATCGCGCTTTGTCCTATGACACTAGACTCCTGCTCTGCGGTCTTAAATCGCTGCAAGCTAGACGAGAGAACCAGCTTCTGTTTTTTCTTCATAAACTGATCAACGGGAAGATTGATTGTGCCGATTTACTGAGACTCCTACACATCAAGATACCAGCGAGAACTTTAAGACACCAACAACTGTTCCACCAACATTATCACCGAACCAACTACGGACAAAGAGCATTTGTGGATCGAATGGTTACAATGTACAACGACAAGTTTAACCACCTAGATATTTTTAACATAAGTCTCAACTCACTGAAGCGTATTGTGTCTTGAACTTTTTTTTTATTCTTCTTACACGTTTTATTATCGAATATGTATTGAATGTTAAGTGTTGCAAATGTTTTAAATAATGTCCTACGATTAATTGTTTTAACTCCTTTCGTACCATTTGGAGCTTTGCTCTGTGGTGTGCATGTAAGTACTAAATAAATAAATCATTTATGCGCTGAATGCACGTTGTCATTCTTTTTTTATAACCTTTAATACTTTGCAAAAAAAAAACTGAAATTGCAATAGATTCCTTTTTTCAAACACCGATGTTTATTTTTAGAAATTTTCGCGCCGCTCGAAGCGGTTGAAACCAACTAGAACCAAAAATTTTATCGCTCTCGGTGTAGGCGATCTGGAAATCGTTCTCGTTATCCACTGTCCAGAATTTATTTTGGCAAAACTGGTATTTATCGAACGGAACAAAGTAAATAACTCTTTTTATCGCAACAAAATATTTTTTTTGTCGTTGTAGGATAATAATACCGATACTTTTCGATTATCCGACCGATACTAGAACCATATGGCGTTTTTGCTAATTTTAGCGAAAAGAAAATAGCGCTCTACGACCGACGCTATTTTTACCATCGATACGCTTAATACCCTGTAAGTGGTTGTCAAACAAACCGACGTTCCGCGATTTAGGGTAAATAGAAATATAATTTGATTTGACAATATCTGTAATATTAATTTATCCTGTTGCTATGTTGTAAAATTTTTCCTTTTTCGTCTGTTATTTTGAAACCAAGCCTGTGATTCTTTTTACAAATTAAATATAACAGATACTATAGGCCTGTTCATTTGGTCTGCTCTGACTACTCTCAGCGGCTTGGACCAGGTGATCGATGTTCATTTGGCTCGAGCAGCTGATAATTTTTTGCTTGCTTGGGATGGAGCACTCTGCTCGAGATCAGTTAGATCATACTCTATTTGCATCTAGTCTGGAGGTGGAGCAGAAAGATGACAGATAATCAACAAAAACCGCGGAATATAAAATAATAATATAACCCCACTTTTTTAATTTTGAAAGGCTGAAAGGCTGAAAGGCATCGTGGTCTTTTTTGAGAAAAATATAAAATATCGTATCCACGTGCTGTCTTAACAAAAAGCACGTTTATTTGGGGTAGCAAGCTAGGAAGTTGTCCGAGCAGGAAATATCTGCTTGGAGTGTAGTTATGGCATTTCGTGTTCCGCTCCCAGTTGATTTCTTTGATTTTCCCAAGCAGGTTGAGCAAAGCCAAATGGAGAGGCCATATTTTTATGTCTATGCGGCGCCGACCCATAGATATCCTTCTTTCAATTTGTAGATATAATTCAAAAATCTACAATTTTGCAATTTTTTTTCTGCGATTTTATTTTGTGAATAACTGGAAATTCATACCGACTAGAGAAAAACGAATAACATTTTCTTCATCTTCTTGGCTCAATAAGGGCGATTTTAATTTTTTTCGATTTTTTGAAGGAAGGTAAAAAAATACACATCAATTTTTTTTGGGAAAAATTAAATTTTGTGCAACTATACCTGTACTTTCGGATCTCCTGAATTCAAAAATGTTCATTGTTTTCTCGGGAAACTATTAATTTTCGAGATATGAATTTTTTTTGTAAAATTGATTACAGTTCTTACCTAGAATTTGAGGCTCTGTAAAAGGCTCAAATCATGTTGGAGCGGCTTGGACATTTCACGATTTATAGAGTTATTCCTTGTCTCTCGAATAGTGAAAATAGCACTTTTCTATCTTATTTAGTCAATTTTTAGAATTTGATTTGCTGTAGGTCTGCAGTTTTGAACGTTTTTTTCGCGTTTTTTTTTGTGATTAATTGGAAATCCGTACCGACTAGAGAAAAATTAATAATATTATCTTAATCTACGCTATCGACTTAGTTACTAAACATGTTTTCGCCATTTTAATTTTTTTTGATTATTTTGAACTTCGATATCGACATATCGATTTTTTACTTTTCGCTAAAAATTACATTTTCTGCAACTATACCTGTACTTTCGGATCCGCTGAATCCAAAAATGATCATTGTTTTCTCGGGAAACGATTAATTTTCGAGATATGAATATTACAGTTTTTTTACAGTTTTTACCTAGAATTTGAGGCTCTGTAAAAGGCTCAAATCATGTTGGAGCGGCTTGAATGTTTTACGATTTATAAAGTCATATTTCTCTTTCGAATAGTGAAAACAGCAGTTTTCTATCTAGGCCAGCCCAATCAGATCGGAAAGGGCGTTTTCAGTAAGCTGGAAATCTGAGTTTACACCATCCTAGGAGGTGAGTATAACTTTTGGGAGCCAAAAAAACGCAGAATGGACATGCAAGCACTTTCCACCACCAAAATATCTAAAGAGAATGGCCTAGACTCTTCTGAGTTTGTAATGGAGTCCACTGTGCAGACTTTAAACTCAGAACTTCAGAGAACTTCTACAGTGCCGATAAAAAGAAAACAAAACATAGTAGGTGTGAAAAAGAATGATGGAAATGAACTTGTTTCCTGCCAGGCATAAACCTCAATTTTTATTTCCAAAATATCCCTAGATGTGGAAATAAAAGATGTAACTGACTACCTAAAAAACTGTTTTAATCCTGATGAAAAGTTTGTTGTTGAAAAGATCAATGTCAAATCTGGGCAGTATAATGCCTACAAGATAACTGGGAACAAGAAACTTGAGGAAGCCCTCCTAAATCCCAACAACTGGCCCGGAAGATATTGCAGTCAAAAAGTTTACTTTTTTTCGCTCCAACCAGCCTCGAAATAGCAACCAATTTTGATCCAGTGGCTCGAGTGGAGGGTTCAACCAGTCAGAAACATTCTATTGAGGAAATTCGCAATCTTGCTCACGACAACAAGATAGACGATCAAGGATTCCGAATGGTCAACCTTAAAGCAAAAAGCCTCCGTCATAAGGCCTCTGAACTGGAGCTCTTCCTACACATAGAGCACTATCCAGAGGTGGTTTGCATAACGGAGTCTTGGCTGACCAAAGATGAGACACTCTGTTTCAAGCTGGATAACTATGACACAGCAGCATATTATTGCAGAGAGGATGCTCGTGCTGGTGGAGTCTCGATCCTTGTTAGAAACGACTTAAACAAGGTGAGTGCTGTTTCCTTGGATATTGGTCGCCTGGTTCAACACACCCTTGAAGCTACTGCCATAGTGGTCCATACTTTAAACAATATAAAATGAAGACTTTAATATAAACTTTTTGTCTAATGATAGAGTTACTATGAAGGTATGCACAATATTCAACTCATATGGTCTGTTTATACGAATGACTGAGCCATCCAGAATACAAGGTCCCTCTCGCACTTTGCTTGATAACTTTTTTTCAAATGTCAATATTAACTCTAGTAAAACAGTAGACCTAAGCTTTTCTGATCATAAAGCGCAAATAATCAACCCCATATTACCCACAATTAAGCAGGTGACTGATCATCCCTATAACCTATACAAACGCATTTTTTCTAAAGAAAACAAAGACCATTTTAGGCTTCTTCTCTCTAGGGAAAACTGGGAGTTCCTGTATCATACTGATTTACCTCATGCTTTTCTTCTTTCTTTAATACACTCTATAGTCTCTTTAATATTGCCTTTCCACACACTAGGATTTCAAATAAAGGTCGGCCAAAGGCAAAAAAATCCCTGGAAAACTCCAGAGCTTATTAATGAGAGTAACAACCTTAAGAGATATCATAGACAAGTTAAAGAGTTAAATGACCCTGCCCTAAGGCTACTATATAAAAATAGCATGAAGGTGCACAAACAAAATATTTCTTTGGCTAAGAAACATTATAACTCCAGCCAACTATGTGCCTCTGACAACATTACTAAGGCTGCCTGGAAAATTATAAATTCTCATACCTGTAGCAAAACAAGAAAACGACTCCCTGATAAAATGTCATGCCATCTCAATGAAGTTACTGGTAGTCAAGAAATTGCTAATTCTTTTAATTATTACTTTATTGAATCTGTGAATGATCTCACAAAGCAATTTCAATACATGGACTATCAAAGGGGCCTACCAGAAAATAAATGTCCACATACCATTTTTTTGAAGCCATTCATCCTCAAACAATAGAAATCCAAAAAATTGTGAAAGTCAAAAATTCTAGTGGTTCTGATGAAGTACCCTGCAGCCTTATTGGAAACTGTTGTCACGAGCTTGTACGACCTTTAACTTTATTAATTAATCTCTCCTTTTAAAAGGGCTATTTCTCCAAAGAAATAAAAACTGCTAAAATAATTCCAATTCACAAAAAGGATGTTGTCTCCAAAATTGAGAATTACAGACCAATAGCTCTATTATCAGTATTCTCCAAAATCTTTGAATAGGCATTTTGTAGGAGGTTGTTACATTTTCTCGACTCATTTAAACTGCTAAACTGCAGACAGTATGGCTTTCGTGTTGGCCGCTCCACAGTGGATGCAATCATTTCATTTTATTTAAAACTTCTTGAGGGTCTAAATAGCAGGTTGAAGGTGGCTGGAATATTTTTTGGTTTTACAAAAGCTTTCGATACTATTAACTTGAGCTTATTGTTGGACAAACTTGAACAACTTGGAATAAGGGGTGCGGCGCTTAACTGGGTAAAGTCTTACATAACGGATAGAGGACAATATGTGCAGCTCGATAAGGAACAAGGATTTGCCGTCTGATTGGATGAGTGTGAAAACTGGTGTGCCACAAGGCAGTGTACTTGGCCCAATACTATTCCTAATGTTTATTAACGATCTTCCCCTTTTAGCCAATTTATATTATTTAACCCTTTTTGCTGATGACACCTCGGCAGTAGTAAATGCAGATTGCTTGGGGGAGTTGGGTACAAAGGCTCAACAGTGTGTGGTTGATATAAGTAATTGGTGTAAGGAAAATGGACTGTGTTTAAAATGGAGGGAAAACAAATATAGTTGTTTTACTCCTATAAGGGTAAACGGTACTTACTGTTTTTATATGACAATTCCTATACATGTAATATGTCTATATTGGACATAAATGAAATAAATAAATAAATAAATTTTGGCAGTATTCCGTTCAATAGCCGAAATAAAAAAAACTATTGAAAAAAACCATAAAAGTTATAGATAATAAAATTCCACGTTTTTTTCACCTCAATTTTCAAATTCAGTCATTTTGAAAGACTACATTTGGCATTAATTCAAAATCGTTTTTTTCAACATTTTACAAAAACTACATGAAATCGCAGGCATTGATTGGGTTTCGTACGTTGACATCGTAGATACTAATTAACCTGAGGCCATCCTGCTTGGTTTTTTTGAAAGGTGACCAAGGGCGTGTTTCCGAATGCCCCAGTTTCCTTGGCTTTGGGTACCTTCTTCAATCTTGCAATTCTTGCCTATGAGCAAGCTGAGGAGTGAGTTGTTATACATTGGAACCCTCCCGTAGCATGCCACGTGTTGAAGCCGTCAATCTTCTCTACGTTAACCTCAGCATTATTACGCACCCATTGACTAAAAGAATCTTCCAATCACCTACACCAAATTTTTGACCTTCGAACCTGCGCATTTGACAGCAGGCCAGTGTTGTCGTTCTAATATTTCACTACTCGCCCCGGGGGCGCAACCAAACAAAACTAACTCAAGGCAATGCCCAAAATCAAGAAACACCAACTTTGAAAAATATATGAATTACCACGTACGCATGTGTGAAGGCTCAAAATTGGTCCTAGCTAAAGGCATGACTTGCGGTGGTGCTTGAAACAGCTGAACTTCGAAATATGAACAAGAAAACCCAAGACTCGATAACACCTGCAGGAGTTCTCTTGATCCGTGCACCAAGTCCTACGCGCAGTGGGGGAGGACCGCGGCTTCGCAGCCTTATTTATTGCGTGAGCGATAGCACAGGTTTTCGATTTTTGTTTGGGCCTAGCAGAGGGTTTTTTTCCAATTTTGGGGCGTCCAATTGATCCCACAAGCATCTTAAGGCTTTCTGGAATGTCATGCTCAACGTCCTTCAGAAATTCGTCCACTTTGAGGTAAATATCAAGGGGATAAATCATGAATCATACCAACTCTGAGTTAAAATTTTGTAACCTATATTTCGAAAGCATATTACAGGTGGTTTATTTGTATCCCTTCCACTCGTGATAATGCCTTAAAAGTCTTCCAACATTTCTGATAAAGTGAATTGGCACTGGTCTTCATTTTCCTCGATCTATTTGCAAATGTAATTAAACGCCAGAGAGACATCTTTATGTTCAGGCTGGCCAATTGGCCATCCGATTTTAGCATCTTTTTTCAGGAACTTGATACTGCAGGAGCGGTGGTACCTGGACTCTACCCAGACTTCAAGCACCTCTTCATCTTGTCTCCATTAAGCTGCAGCTAAAAGGGAATTTTTAAACTCAATTGTTGACACTTACTTTACGTCTTGCTTTCTCTGGTCACAAATGTCTGTGATATGTCTTCCCCACAGATCACACATCTGTTCTTAAAATCAGAAGTTGCGGCCCTCTGTCTACATTTTTTGGAGTTTTCTACGTCATCTTTCTTCTCCTTCGATTATATTTTTCTGCATCTTTCGTTAACCCAAACTAGAGTAAGACCTTGAAGTTGAAGCTCTTATCACTCTTTGCTATACTTTTCATTTGTCAATGTTTCTATCCCTGGTTCTTTCACTGTAGTTGAGGCCTTAGCATGTAACGGTTTGTCACAAGTTAAACGCTCGGGATCATTCCTGTCTGTAGATGTTGAGCACGCCACTTTATCTCTTAAACAATAGAAAGTTACGTTATAACACTTAACTTTTGATTTCGACTATACCACTGATCCGAATTTGAAGTTTTAGATGTGCGTTCGATGCAGAATTTAACCCTCTCGAATCTTGAATCCGAAGCACCGTTTTCAAACTACAAGCAAAAACTTAAAAAAAAAAGTGGTTAAATTTGGCGTTTTTTTGGTTTCCAAAAGCTATGTTCACCTCCCGGGATGATGCAAACTCAGATTACATGCATTTAGGACTAAATGAAGGTATATTTTCTTCATCTACGCCTACCTTTTCGGCGATTTTGATTTTTTTCGATTTTTTGAAGGAAGGCAAAAATCCAATATCGACATATTAATTTTTAAAATTTTTTGCTAAAATGACATTTTCTGTCTTGCTGAAGCAAAAATGATCATTGTTTTCTCGGGAACCGATTAGTTAGATATAAATAATATTTAATAATGGATATTTCACTGGCCTTTTACGCTTATTTTAAGAAGAATTTTCTCAAGTTTTTCGAGATAAAAACATAGATCTTATATACGAAGGTTTTGTATGTTTCCTAATATCTCCAAATTTAAAAACAATTTGACAACATTGTCACTATTGCCAACGTGTCAGAAATGGTTACTAAAAGAAAGGCAATTTTTTTCAGCATTCATAAACCTTTTATTTTTATTATCAGCTATACATAATAATAATAATAATAATAATAATAATAATAATAATAATAATAATAATAATAA
>MU187036.1:19133-46150 GCA_016904865.1 Pissodes strobi
AATAATAATAATAATAATAATAATAATAATAATAATAATAATAATAAAATAATAATAATAATAATAATAATAATAATAACCTACGGGAGTTTGCTAGTCTCCTACCAGGCGCCTCCCCAGGTAGTGGATAGGGGAAAGCTCGCTAGATATAGCGGTTACCGGGGAAATAAAATACCCGGAGTGAACCAAAACTAGCAACCAAATCCAGGAGCGTCTGAACTCAAAATGAGCGGCTCATGGTCGGCGTCTGAACCCAGAATGGGCGGCTAGAATCACCTAACCTTGCAGTCAGGTATAAAATGCAAACCCATTAAGATGGAGACAAGAATCGGAATATCACTACCTCCTGGGGGGCAACACCAGGACACTTCTGGAGCCACCGCTGGAAGTGTGAATATGCGAACCGGTGGTGGTCGTGGGAGAACGAGGCAGACCACGATCGGGTCACCCGAAGAAGATAATGCCGAAATCACACAGAACAGTCAAATACCCACCGCAATGACTGAGCCTGTAAGGAGTGTTGCTGGGAGGGCTAACCCCTTACCACCCTTGCGGGTAGAAGAAGAGTTCGTATGAAATGAACACAAGATATAAACATATTTTTCATGCGAGCTTACTACAAGATAACAAGACTCGAAACAGAAACAACGGCCTTCAGGCAGGCACTCCACCGAGCGTTTGTAGCGCAATACCTAGGCATCAATGCAACAGAGTAACGAGTGGCTGACCAACGAAGAGCAATAGTATTAAAGAAGTATCTCACAGCAGAAACCCTAGATCGCACCAAGAGAGAAGTACTTGAGACGCTAGAACGGGACGAGAATCATGAAGACATCCAAAGGGCCAGATTGAACAGCGACGGAACATCAACAAAAACAAGAATAGAAGAAGAAGAAAACCAACAAGGGGAAGATGAAAATTAAGAAGAGGAGAGAACAAGAAGAGAGGAAAATGTGAATAACTTTAATGGAGATCTAGAAAACGATATAATAGATGAACTGAGAGATCTCCTCCACACTAATATTCAGAAATATGCGGGAATGGACCCCACCTGCAGACCCTACATCCCTCAGCAAAAGACTTCAAGAAAATTAGCAATTAGAGTAAACATCATGAATGAAAAAATCCTACCCGAACTAGTAGAACGTATGAAAACCATTGAAGACTTTCACGACCTGATTTACAGTGGCGCCCTCACTGTAGCCATGAACAATAGAGCTAAAATCAAAGAACAAGGAGAAACACGAGAAAATAAAGAAGAGACGACTCCACCGTGGAAGAGGAGACTTATGAGAAAAATAGAAACCAAGAGAGTGGAAATAGCAAGATTGACCGAATACAACAAGGGAAACAGTAGTAGGAAACTGCAGCGAAAAACCAAAAAGATACTTGAAAAATACCGAAACCATACTCCACGAGATATACCAAACATAATATCTGAAGAAGTACTAGACAAGCTAAAACAAAAGCTAACAGCTTTCAGCAAACGACTACGAAGATATTCTGAATGTACCAAGAGAAAAAGGCAGAATAAAGAAATCACCAACAATGAAAAGAAATTCTACCGAGGACTAAAAGAAGGACCGAGAGCTAACGAACAGGTGGAAGAAGTACCAAGCAGTGAAAACATCACCGTCTACTGGTCCAACCTCTGGAGTGAAAGTAAACAACACAACTCGACCGCAAGCTGGTTGAAGAAAGAGGAAGAAGAAAACCTCAAGATCAGACCAATGGAAGAGCCTGTCGTCTCGGAGGAACTTGTCTCACAGGTAATAAAGAAAACACACAGCTGGAAGAGTCCAGGAAGCGACAATATTCACAACTACTGGTATAAAAAATTTACAAACATACACAAACAACTAGCGAAAGCGATTGATGACATCATCAAGAGGTAAACTCTCAGCAGACCCCTCCAAATACAGACCTATTACATGCCTCCAGACCATCTACTAAATAATAACATCCTGCATTACAACAATCCTGAATGAGCAGGGGCAGAATCTGATGAGTGAAGAGCAAAAAGGGTGTCGAAAAGGATTTAAAGGATGCAAGGAACAATTCATCATTGATTCCACCATCCTCAATGATGTGAAAAAGAAACAGAAGAAGTTAACCTGCTGTTATGTGAACTACCAGAAAGCCTACGATAGCATACCTTGTTCATGGTTAATCAAAGTCCTAGACCTGTACGGAGTACACCCAAAGATAAGAAACCTCCTAAAACACCTGATGAAAACGTGGAGAACAGTGATACAACTAAGAACGAAGGAAAAACACATAACAACCCCAAAGGTCAAAATCAAGCGAGAAATCTATCAAGGGGATTCATCAAGCCCTCTATGGTTTCACATCGCCCTGAACCCCCTTTAAAACATGATAAATAGAACAAGAATAGGTTACACACTGAAGAACAACCAACAGGAACACACCATCTCACATCAGCTATACATGGACGATCTCAAACTGTATGCACCAAGCCACGACCAACCTAAAGAGCTCACCATGCTAGTTGAGATGTTCACTAAAGATATAAGTATGAATTTCGGACTGGACAAATGCAAGATTATTAACATAGAGAAAGGAAAAACCAGAGGACAAGGGATAGAATTGGGAAGTGGAGAACTGATAGAAGCAATGATAGAAGAAGACATGTATAAGTACTTACGCTATGAACAAGCAAAACTAATCGAGCAGACAAAAACCAAAGTGGAGCTGATGAAAGAGTATCTCACAAGAGTTAAAAAGGTCTGCCAAACCGAACTAAATAGCAAGAACTTGGTGAAAGCCCTCAACACCTGGACAATTCCCATACTCACATACTCATTTGGAATAATAACGTGGACAGCAACAGACCTCGAGAACATCATGAGAAAAACAAGAACTGAAATGAAAAAACATAGAAAACACCACCCCAAATCTAGTACCCTACGAATGACACTGAAAAGAAAAGAAGGAGGACGCGGGTTGATTGATATCAAGAACCTACACAATAAGCAAATCAAACTGCTAAGAACATACTTCCATCAAAGAAAGACCACATCACCACTACATCAAAGTGTGTACAAAATTGATAACAAATATACGCCACTCAACCTGGCAAATGAAGATGCACAAGAGAATGAGAAAGTACACAGCAGTGACGAGAAACGCCGAGAATGGCGTAGTAAAGCTCTCCACGGAAGATACCCCTATGACCTGAACCTACCCTATGTTGATAAACAAGCATCAAATGCGTGGTTGAAGGCTGGGGAACTTTTCCCGAGACGGAGGGGTTTATGATTGCAATTCAGGACCAAGTGGTAAATACGAGGAACTACCGGAAGCATATTGTCAAGGATCCTAAAGTCAAAGACTACCGATGTACGAAATGTAAACAAAACCTGAAACCATCCAACATGTCACAGCAGCCTGCAGTCTACTAGCACAAACCGACTACCTAGATCGGCACAATTAGGTTGCAGCAATCATCCATCAAGACATATGTCACATGCTAGAGGTCATCACAGATAATCCTAAGCTCCCGTACTACAAATACGAGCCGAAGCCTGTCAACGACACCAGACAGTACACCATTTAGTATGACAGGTTCATCATCACTGATCGCTGCGTACCGTACAACAAGCCGGACATCATCGTGAGATACAAAGAGATGAAGGAAGCCATCATTGCGGACATCGCTGTACCTAATACCCACAACATCCTTGCAACCATCGCAGAGAAAAAACGCAAATACACAGAACTAGCGGACGAGCTAAAGAAGATGTGGAAGTTGAACAAAGTCATAATTGTTCCGATTGTCATCTCAGCCACGGGAATTGTGCCGAAGGAGCTACACAGGAGCTTGGAAACGTTGGGAATGCAAAGAAACATCCTCTTCCTGATGCAGAAAGCTGTTGTTCTCAACACCACCAGAATCGTGAGAAGATTTTTGAGTCAAGAATAGATGGGAGTGCTTGGTGATAACCCGTATCCCACCTAAAGAACCAGGAAACACCTGAGAAAACGGAAAGGAAAAAATAATAATAATAATAATGAGCTTTCCAAGAGATAACAACAAAATGCAGACTTCACGCGGACAGAAAGACATTTTTCAGGAGTTTGGAAAAACAGGCAATGCACAAGGCCCAGCCAACACAGATGAATTCCACAACTATTGGAGTTCCATCTGGTCAGAAGCAGTACACTACAGTAAAGAGTTCGAATGAATAGGAGATATTGAACAAAGTGCATCGGAAGTTGAGGAAATGTCTGTGGATCATTTAACAGCAGAAGTTATTTTTCAGGCTGTCAGGAGAACCGTCAGCAACTTGAAAACGCCGTGACCAGATGGACTGCACAACTTTTGGATAAAAAAATCTCTCGGCATGTTTTTCAAGCCTTGCTCGATGCTTTATGGAAGCATTGGACGATCCTTCAAAATTCCCCAAGTTTCTTACAGAGGGAAACACTTACATGCTGTTCAAGAAGGGCAACCCCGCTATACCGAGCAACCATAGACCAATCACCTGCCTGTCGGTAGTACAAACTCTTCACGTCACTTCTCAACAACCGAATATACGAACACTGCGCTACAAACAACATACTGGAGGAAGAGCAATCGGGTTGTATACGAGGATCAGCCGGGTGCAAACATCAATTTTCCATAGATGCAGTGGTTAGAAAACAGGTTCAGACTAGGAAGAGGAAGAGATATCTTAATATTGACTACTGCAAGGCCTTCGATTCGGTCCGTCATGAGAGTGGAGAGTGGTGCGGGGGTCTAGTTTTCGTTCAGGATCCTCATTTTACGCCGGCTGCATGTCCTGAAAATTGCAAACTTCTAGCTATACTGGCACATCCTTAATTAAAGGAATGATTCATTTTAATAACCGTTTCACTTTCATAAGCATTTTTTATAACTTTACTCTCGCTAAAGAAGTTTTACTTCAAAAACAACTAAACATATTAAATTTCTAATTATCGTAAAATCACAACAATAATTATTTATTCATATGAGAAAACTTAGGGCAATTGGCAAACGTCCGTTTCTTAAGTGATATTATTGGCGGAGCAATAGTGATTTCCATGGAAACCGAGGAAAGGCATCTACAAACTGGCCTTGTTATTTACTGTAGTCATTTTTATTTTATTAGATTATCGAAAACAACTGACGTGATAGTTTGAATTGATTAATTTTAGCAAGATAGAAAGTCTTTTGACCGTTTTTAGGTGTTAATTTGGGTTAGTACTTATTAATCAAACAGTTTTTATATCACATTCTTATTAGGAAAAAACCTATGGCATGTATACGTTTGCACCAAAATTATCTATTTGCTTCACCATACCTAGCAAATTTTATGGAGATAACGAAGGTCCATTGGAAACTTTTAAATTATATTTTTTTGCTAAATTTCTACTTTCCCGGACCAGCGCTTTTCACAGAAGTTGATATGAATTAGAACCCTCCTTCTTTTCCACTCTAATCGTGAAAATATTAATTTTTCGCATGAATACTTCCAATGTTTCGAAAACCAGTGCGGAATTGGTGAAAACTTCCAATATTTTCAAAATCTTCATTTATTTAGACCCACAAAAGTCTTGGTAATTCTTATTTTCTTCGAAAAAAACTAAATCTTAACGAAATCTTGCGAAAATTATTAAAAAAATGAATTTTTCCGAAATCTTTATTTATTATAGTTTAGTTCTTAGTAAAAATACTTTACAGAACGCATAAGCTTATTTTCATTCGACAATCGCCATACTTAAAGAAAAAATAACTTAATTCACCAACCAACTAGAAGTTACTAAGAGAATCGCTATTCAAAATGGCGGCAAAATCAAATCAATACATAAGGCGGGAAATTTGAATATACATCATAAATAAAACTTAGCAATAGAATAATTTTTCGGAAAGTTTATTTTTTCCATTAAGATATTAATATAATAATAATCTTTATTGAGCATAAATAACTATATGGAAAAACATTGAAAAAATTTAAATACAGAGATAGAAAATATACAATAAAAATACAATCATGTACAATAAAATAAGTTGATAAAATAAATCCATTTTACAAACACACAATGTTCAAAATGTTAAAATCAAACACTAGATCGTTTTGACAAAAGTCAATAGTTTTTAAAATAATAATTTTTATCGAAAAGCTCTGAAACTTTATAAGCATGTTGCTCATTCTATTACGTACTTGTGGGAATTATAAGAAGATAGTCATTTTTCCGAATTTTTAGTTTCTCGGACCAGTGCATTATTACAAGTAGTTGGTAAAATCGAACACTCTTCTTCACTATTAATCTTAAAGATCCTAATTTTCTTCTAAAACTCAACGATCCTATAAGTAAAACCAAAGAATATTCTAATCGTAGTAGAATATTCTTTGGTAAAACGTATAAGATTTATTAAAAGTGTCTGATGTTTTCCAGGAATAATTTTTTTTTCGCTACAGTTAACAACAATCGAACATGTTGATTCAAAAGCTATAAGTTCCTTCGAAACACTCTTAATTCTAGTTATATAATAGTATAATTATGTACTATATAAATTATATGTATGCACCTAATATTTGAATCAGCTCCCTATATAGACATATAAATAGCCTCCCATTACTGGAACATTTTCTTAAAATAGGTGTAAAAGGCCCGTGAAAAATCCATTATCTAATGTTATTATTATATAGGCAAATGCCAAAGGTAGATGAGGAATTTATCGGCTGTCTGCAGCTTTTTATAGCGGGTTCAAATTAAACAGATTAAAAATAGGGATATCGGTCGGTCGGGGCCGCATAGATATAAAAATAGTATCCCTTATTTTTAATCGCTGTAATCCGACACTAAAAAAATTAAGTTCAGAGTCCAGAGCTAGTTTTATTATATTTTTTTCTTATATTATTACCCAATAAAGTTAATAATCACTAACGCAACGATTACCCGAGTTTATTTATGGTAAAATTTGGAAGGTCGTTTTCCATGACATGGAAAACTAATATATGTAAGCGTACATTTGCATTAGTTATATCTAATCTGTGGGCGTTTGTTTATATAGATTAAAAATAATACTAGGGGATAATGATCAGCCATGTATTAAATAATATATCTGGGTAATAATAGTAACAAGGATGGAATTCTTCCTATATGTAAATTTGTATATTAGACGTCCGCACATAATTTTCAGGAAACAACATTTTGAATTTTATTTGTCGCCCCTTAGATTTATAGGGACAAATATCAGAATATTTTACGCTCACTTTTTGAGACACTTTGTATATTTTTAAAATTTTTAAAATGCTTAGTTTAAAATAAAATCGATGTGTCTCGACATTATTTGCAGAAATTTCTCGTTTCATATACATATTTTTTTGTTAGGATTTGTGTAAATCGCTTATGATCTTTTAATTTTGATTCTTACTTTATTTCTTCTTTCGTCCCTAATTCTTCTCTATTTTTACTACTTCATCCTCATCTGTTATTTCAATAAGTTCTTAGTTTTAGTTTTGTTATTTTATTTTTTTAGTATATTTAGATAGTAAGTTTGAGACCTAAAGTTAAGTTTCGAAACCTGATCCCAGGGCCTTTTAATATCAAAAAATCTTTTATAAATTGTAGATCCATACACAGAAAGAAAATATACATGATGCATTGGTGTGCAGACATCGGAATTTGGTCATCAGTCGCCGGGATAGCATGTCGAGTCCATTTAGGTCCAGATCAGACCACCAAAGGTGTTTAAGACAGGCACTGCCCAGGTGTTCAGAGCGGTGATCTGGTTCTTCGATAAAAGTTTGGTGTTCAGAACCTTGGGTACTCTCTTCTTGTACTTCTCGGAGAACATATTCTTCAGGTACGTGTGGTCGATATGTTGGTTCTGAGGCATTCCTAAATACTTTTATGTATCTTCGGGATGCAAGTTCTCGATATTCTGGTATTGATCTTCTTGGATTTCCACTGCGCCCCTTTTGATGTTGATGATGGCGCATTTGTCATGTCCAAATGACATGTTTCAGTCCCCGCTGAAGATCTTAACGGTGTTAATTAGAGAGTGCAGTCCAGTCTGGTTCTCTACAAAGAGCTTTAGGTCATCCATGTACAATAGATGGGATAACCTCCGCCCGTTCCTGATCTTAAGTATGTACCCAATATTCGTGTTGTTCAGTAGCGTAGAAAGAGAGTTCAGAGCCAGGCAGAACCACAAAGGTGATAAAGAGTCTCCTTGAAAAATACTTCTGGTTATCTTGACTTTACCAGCGTTGTTGTTGTTGGCAAGGATATTGGTCCCCCATGTGCTTATGAAACGTTGGAGCACCGCTCTTACTTTCGGGCAAATCTTGTAAATCTCCACTACCTTCATCAGCCAATCATGAGGGACCGAATCGAAGGCCTTGCGGTAGTCAATATAGCACACATTGAGATCTCTTTTCCTAGTCTGAACATGTTTTGTAACCACTGCATCTATGGAAAGTTACTGTTTGTACCCGGCTGATCTCGTATGCAACCATTTTGCTCTTCTTCCAGTATGTTGTTTGTAGCGCATTGTTCGAATATTCGGTTGTTGAGAAGTGACGTGAAGAGTTTGTATACTACCGACAGGCACGTGATTGGTCTATGGTTGCTCAGTATAGCGGGGTCGCTCTTCTTGAACAGCATGTAAGTGTTTCCCTCTGTAAGAAACTTAGGAAATTTTGAGGGATCGTCCAATGCTTCCATAAAACATCGAGCAAGGCTTGGAAAACATGCCGGGAGATATTTGATCCAAAAGTTGTGCAGGCCATTTGGTCCTGGCGCTTTCAAATTGCTGGTCTTCCTAATAGCTAGGGAAATATCTTCTGCTGCCAAATGACCCACTGACATTTTTTCAACTTCCGATGCACTTTGTTCAACATCTACTATCTATTCGGACTCCCTGCTGTAGTGTGCTGTTTCTGACCAGATGGAGCTCCAATAGTTGTGGAATTCATCCGTGTTGGCTGTGTTATTATTATTATTATTATTATTATTATTATTGTTATTATCCTTCTTCTTTCTCAGCGTGTGTAAACTGGTGTAATGGAAGGAAGTGCGGGCCTAAGCCAAAACATCTTCACTCCTCTAGAAATTTGCGGGTGATTCGTGTGGTGTTCAGAATGACGGCTTTCTGCATTATTTTGAATAGGTTTGGATCCAATCCCACAGTCTTGATGTTTTTTTGTAGGCCTAAAGGTATGATTCCTGTGGTCGAGATTACCATTGATAGAATGTGAACTTCGGTTAACCTCCAGATCCGTTTTAATTCAAATTTAAGCTCTGTGTATTCTTATTATTATTATTATTATTATTATTATTATTATTATTATGTACAGCTGGGAACTAAAATAAAAGATTCTGAAATTTGGGAAAAATTGCCTTATTTTTAGTAACTATTTCTGATGCGCTGACAATGATGACAGTGTTGTCAAATCGTTTTTAACTTTGGAGATATTAGAAAACATGCAAAACCCTCGTATATAAGATATATGGTTTTTACCTCGAAAACCTTGAGAGACATTTTCTTAAAAGACGTAAAGAGCCCGTGAAAAATCCATTATCTAATATAATTATTATATAAACAAATGTCACCGTTTCCGGAGAAAACAATGATCAGTTTTTTGGATTCAGCGAGTACGAAAGTACAGGTGTATGTATAGATGCAGAAAATGTATTTTTACGCAAAAAATTAAAAAATTGATGTGTCGAATGGGATTTTTTTATCTTCTTTCAAAAAATCTAAAAAAAAATATTAAATCACCGAAAATGTGGTTACTAGCTAAGTCGATAGCGTGGATGAAGAAAATATTATTAGTTTTTTTCTAGTCGGTACGAATTTCCAGTTATACACAAAAATCTCGAAAAAAACGTTCAAAATTGCAAACCTTCAGAAAATCAAATTTTAAAAATTAAATACCTAAACACGGTCGGATGACCACCACTATCTCGCCAAAATTAATCAGTTAAAACCATCAAGTCACTTGTTTTCGATAACCTAACAAAATAAAAACCACTACAGTGTCACAAACTCAAAAACAAAAACATGGAAAATACTACAGGTATTTATAACGAACAGGGCCAGTTTGTAGATGCCTCTCCTTCGTTTCCATGGAAATCACTATTGCTCCGCCAATAATATTCCTTAAGAAACGGACGCTTGTCAATTGCCCTAAGCATTCTAGTCTCATAATATATGTAATTAAATAATTATATGTTGTGATTTTACGATAATTGGAAATTTAATATTTTTGGTTGTTTTTTTCTTAATATAGAGCTGATTATTAAAAATTAACATGCATTAGGTGTGGTGTAAAGGATACATGCTATATTTAAATCCCACCCTTGACAAATATATGATATTTATCAAAGTTAGGATCTTTTCACACAAAACTAGTCGATTTGCGTCAACCGCTGAACGGTCCGGAAAAATGAAAATTCCAAAAAAAAACAAACTATTTTCTCAATTCTCGTATATATTTGCAAATCTTATGTTAAAGGTTGTATAAAGTATGGTCACGTTTAATGCTATCCTGGTCACCTAACTCTGGTCCCAAATAAACCCCTAATTTTTAGTAATTAAATTTAAAACAATTAAAAAGTTTAGACAGACAATGTTTTCCGAATTTCACAGCTGTTAAATAGGTCACTAGCACTTGTTTCATTCTTGTAGTAAAGTTAAGGACATCTGGTAAATTACAGTCAATGGGCACGATAGCTTCTGAAGGGTACCTTCATATAGAAGTCATCCGGTTAAGAAGGAAATATTGAACGGTACGGATTGCCGCAGGCAAGATCCGTATTCCCGAAATGTTAGTTATTTAATTGCGTACAATTGAATATCTCGAGTGTATGATACGATAATTGGTTGAATTTGAATTGTACGTTGTTGTGTGATGTCTGAATGAATGTGATATGCAGATGGACGTACACGCGAGTATTTGTATTGAGCGATACGTTGTAGAGAGGGTAATGAGTTAAGTCGATGATTAATTGACAAAATCCATGGATGTCCGACAGGAATATGTGTTCGCTCCTGGACAGTTGTCTATAGTGCTACTGTCCTGGATGTTACTACAAGTTATGAAAGGTGGCATAATTAGGTATATTTAGAGTTTAACAATAGGACTTAACTTACCTATGTTCATACTGAGCTTTAAGGAAATTAAGATGTTGTTTCTTCACTTATTAAGATTTCTTTTATGTTAACATGTGCTCACTGGTTTCGTTTATTTAATAAGTGTATTAAATGTTCTTGGTGTATTATTAATTGCCGAAAAACACAAACGTCTTTTGCGGCTCCAAACTCTAACTAAAAGAACTTACACAACGTAATGGATGGATCGAAATAGGTTTGTAATTTTTTTTTTATGATCACGAGCCTGACTGCCGACTTTTAGAAGGTAATACATAGACTGGGGGTCGGTAAGTTTCGCTATATACATATTATATATGTGCTAGGCTTCAGAATATATGGGAGGAAAATTAGTATTTAGAGTGAAATAAACAAGCTATAAATTCTTATCAATTATTGCTGGAAATTAAACTGGTCTGTTAAAATGAACATATTTGCAACATTTTCTCACGAATTCTCTAAATCTGCAATATTATCAGGCATATTATATGACCCTATAGGTCGTGCACTGATTACATTTTTCCTGAGAGCTTGTTGGGCGCACATAGATTACATAATTCTTGGAAACTCATTAGTATTTTTCAAAGTATTTCTGGTATTCCTGGCCTGCCTTTATAGACATTACTTAGTCAATTTAATCTACATACCTAGCTATTGCCCTTGATATATACAACGTGTTAAGCAAATTTGATGTGTATCTAATAAATGACATTGGGCGCCCATCGTCAAATTACCTAGGTTATAATCCACTCCTGTCTACTAATTGCCTCTTTTTAATTAATTAAATTAAGAGGCTTTTAATGAAGGGATAATAATTATTTAGTCCCGGTAGAATTAAAAAGTTTTTTTTAGCGCAAAATGTTGTAAATTGACACATCCCATTAAGAGATTATCAAGATGGCCATTATTGTTAATTATCAACCACTGTCTGCACAAGTGTGGATTTACGCTTTAGAGTATTATTTTCGAATGTGGCCTCATCAAATATCTTTGAAATATCCATGCATGTCCAGACATGAATTTTTATTAGAAATTTGTTCTTGTTTTTTAAGTCTATAAAGCGTGTTTCAAAATTATTTTGATACATGTCTGCCTATGAAGGTAATCGGTACAAGGCCAGATGGCGCCACACACTACATAAAGCACACTCACTTTTTTCGATATCAGAACGATCCAGAATTCCAGAAAGGAAACTAATGAGAAAACAGAACAGAAAAGTGTGGTAAGCAAACCAAATAAGGATGAAGTGACACCAGCGCCAGAGTCCAAAGTTAAAAGAAAATGTGACGAAAGGTTGGAGAGGATCAGCAAGTTCATGAATAGTTTGATGAGTTTAATGGATCAGTTTGAAGTAGCATTTGATGGATAAATACAAAATAGCTTCATGGAACGTGAAAGGCGCTAAGGCAAGGCAATATGAAATCGAAATTTTGGTCCTACAAAAGACCCTGCCTACTGAGAGTGTTAGATTTTCATTTCAAGATTATAAAATGTTGCAGGGCAAGGACTGGCAATTTTGGTCCGGGCGGATATCGTTAACTTAGGTGGTAATAACCTTAAGGTGACCTCGATATAAAGAAAATGCAGCAGATAGGTGGTACAAGGAGACATAGGTGCATTTACCGAAGGAACCCTACCAACATTACTCTTGGGCCTTGGGTGACTTTAACGCCAAATCTAGATGCTGGAACAGCGCAAGTAGCTGTAAAAATTGTCAAATACTGGAAGATCAAATAATTAAATTTGAACTTGGAGTGTATGACCCGGATGCACCGACCTACATTCCATCTGGGACAGGCACTCCCAGTGTAATAGATTTTGTCATCTCTAACCTTGGACATAACATTGGAGGTATTAAACGAAGGCACATCGGATCACAATCCAATAGTTGCAACAGTGGGAAAAGGAATGCCACCAATTCACGGTCTCCACGGCATGGCGTATTCAGATGAAGACAAGGCGGAAGAGATGGCGAACACATTAGAGTCAATATGTAGCGTTAACAGAGTGGATTATGACGATATTAAGCATGATATTGCAGCAAACAGGGAATATAAGGAAATTTTGGAAAGATGCTGTCAAATTTACGGATTATGCAACTCCTGATGAAGTGAAGAACATCATCAAACACCAGAAAATTAAGAAAGCACCGGGGCTGGATGAAGTTAATAATAAGATGCTGAGGGAGCTGCCGAAGAAAGTTTACACTTTCATCGCACAGGTAGCAAATGCAGTGAGGAGATACTGTTATTTTCCCAAATCATGGAAGATGTCAGGTGTATTTACACTAAGGAAACCCAGGAAGGATCCAAATTTCCCAACAAACTACTGGCCGATCAGCCTGTAATTGGTAAAATAATTGAGAAGAGGTTAATCAAGCTTATAGAGGAGCTGGAGATTTTTCCATATCACCAGTTTGGTTTTAGAAGTGACCATGCCGCTGAACATCAAGTACTTAGATACGCTGAATATATATCTCAATCATTTAACATCGGGATGATTGTGGGCGCAGTATTCTTAGATGTTGGAAAAGTCTTCGACACTCTGTGGCACCAAGGAGTAGCTCTCAAATTAAAATGTATGGGATTTCCAGTTATGTGGAGAAGGCTAATAATGAATTATTTGCATCATAGGAGTTTCCGGGGGCTGAGTTATCAACGATCAGACTAATTAAAGCTGGAGTGCCACAGGGTTCGGTACTTGGACCAATATTATATAACATTTTCACAAGCGATTATAAAGGATCAAATTCCATTTTCTGTGACTTGTATACAGACGATACAGCCTTCATGTATCGCAGTAGGAGTGCGGAAATAATTTCAAGAGAGCTGCAGAAGGAGTTCAACAGTTTCGAATACTGGGCTACTTTGAACAAAATCAAGTTAAGAATGACCCGTAAGGGGGTCGTTCTAAGAATCTATGGTAATCCAACTGAATGGGACAAAGAAACAAAATATCTTGGTATCATCTTTGATCAGAAGCTGTCATGGGTCAGTCATGCTAACGCAATAAAAGCAAAGGTTAAGGAAGGGGTGGCCCGGCAATACTTACTGCTGGTAAGGGGAAGCAAACTAGAGACAAAAATAAAATTGATCATTATAAAAGTTATAATGAGAGCTCAAATCGCATATGGCGCAGCTATCTGGGGAACAAAATACAGAACATAAAGAATGCACTCGTTAGGAGGGCAGCCGAAGCCTCATAGTTTGTAAGAAATACAGACCTGCACAAGGGCTTAAATTGGACTCCGCTTGACTATTCAGGAAACGCTGCAGAAAGGTGGGGCAAATATAAGAACCCCAAAGATTTCATCAATTTAACAAATGAGTGTATGTAAATAAAGAGTAGTCAGTAAAGGTCTGCACGAAGTAGTGATTTAGAAGGTCTGTGTCACGTTACTAGGAATCTAAATTGTACATAGTGTATTAAGTATAGAATAGGATTGTACAAGGTGTCCCATTTTCGATGATATTACGGGGTATCTCACTTACTTAGTTCTTGAGGTCCTCGACAGGTGCTCTCCATTAATTAACAAGAGAAAAGAGTCTCTTACCTCTAAGTAGTTGAAATTTAAATTAAGAAAGAATCGTGTTTAGTGCCACTCGAAGTACTAGTCGGAAGGACAAGTAATATTTCTGTGACTTACAAATTACGAAAGGAAATCATTTAATGTTCTATGAACCTTTCATCATTAAATTCATAAGTTTTGAAATTCTCTGATATTATCTTCAGCAATTTTAATTTCTGCGAGTTTCTAAGAAACGAGTTACAATTATCATTTAGAAAATATCTTATGAGATATGACCAACTGGCATTGTGAAGATTAAAAAATCATAATCTTTACTTTTGAATATTTATACTAATGATTCGTTTATTTAGTACTAGATGCAATGGACAAATCCATAGTTTTGCAAGTGATATTGTTATTTTTATTGTGGTGGGAAACATTTAATCAAATCATTTATTCATGCTAGCACCAAATAAGGTTTACACAGGTCAATAAAATTGTCATCATAATTAAGTATAAAACAGTTCTTAAGTTTACTCATCACTACAAAAAAAAACAGTTTAAAATACACTAAAGATTATTAAAATATTAAAGCAGATTAAAAAAGTATGGAACAACACGAAACTAACAGACAAAAGACTAAGAAACATTGAAGGTTATTTCATTAGTCAAGAAGTTTATTGGGTCATATATAAAGGCTTCTTTAAGAGTGTCTGTCGAATGCTACTAACACACCTCTGGGTTTTATTTTTACGGAGTCTGGAAGCTTGTTGTAAAACTTTACAGCCCAGTATCTCGGCCCACTGCGACACCTCTCAAGCCTACACAGCGGAACAGCAAGCTGTCCATTGGAGCGGGTGGCATAATGCTTCTGATTATTTGTAGGGATTTTTTCCAGATTGTCCTTTATATAAAGAAGGTTTTCTAGTATGAAAATATTTGGAAAAGGCATGATGTTTAACTCAATGAACGTTTGTGTACAATCATCTAAATACGCATATTCCAGACCACAGACCAACAACAACCCGCACTGCCCTCCTCTGTAAGGCAAAACACCCTGCGCCACAGCGGGCTATGACCCCATGCCAGGATCGCATAGGACATGACAGAATGAAATAAGGCAAAATATGCACACCCACGGACACTGTCCCTGACAAATTGCGCAACGCGTATATGCCGCTCCTCAACTTCTTTGTCAACCCTTCTATATGTGCAGTGCATCCCACTCAAGACCACTATCCATCCGTACTTCCAAGAACGGCGTAGTCCCACGAGACAATGGACACCCCTGTGCATCTCTTAAAGGGAAAATAAGATGGCTAGTCTTAAATTCATTTAAGACTAAGCTATTTTTTCGAACCAGTTTCTGGCCCTCGACTGTGCCTCACCCGTGCCACCCACCATAGCATCCACCTGAGGTTCCCTGATTGGGATGGTAGTCTCATCGGCAAGTTGATAGTTGTATTTACTTTTTATGGACTCTTTTTATATACGATTTATTATATTTTCTTTTTTGTTGTAAAAATATAGTTACTGTTAATAAGTAATGAGATTCCAAGGTGTTGGAATTTAGATAAGGTGCTGCATAAAATTTGGAAAATATGATTTTTTTCTAGCGCCTATGGTTTTCTGGTTGCAAGCCAGGCGATGGCAAAAATAATGAAAGCGAATCAAGCCCTGAAATTTTGGTTTATATCCATAGTTTGCGGATTCGTGTCGTTATAGATTTCTATATTGAGAGAGTGACATCTATTCGGAAACGGGCTTATCTTATGTGAGGCGTAGTATGCTATTTAATACCTGCAATTTAAGCATTTAATCTACAATGGATTACTATATTTAGCGTATGTTGGATATTTCCTTAGTTTGCCGCAGTGTATCCTATAGCGGTTGTCACATGATTTAAATTACCCAATGAGAGCATCGAAAATCAGAATAGGTCGAACGTCTTAAATTTTGAAAGGAAGGTCGGCATCTAGACTGGGTAAGTGCTACTAATTTTCTGATCTTAAAATACCTTATTCATCTGACATATATTTCACTAATCTTTTCATTTTTCAAATACATAATTAATAATTGTTTCTGATTCGGTTAATCATATTTCGCTTAAGCAAGAATTTAGCATTTTTATATTACACTTTCGAGTAATTTACTATGTCAAATTCATGTAATTTAATAATGGTTTAATCCAAATTTATAGAGAACGAAATTATTTCATCGTTTAGCGGTCACACATATTATTTTACGTATTTTCATTTAAATTGGGAAATTCTCGGAGCGGATTTCATATATTCCTGTAAAGGTAGTAAATCGAATTTCTAGTAAAATTTCTCTGAATTTTCCCTCATAGTATTGTTGGTTATAGTATTTTTTTTTTCATTTAATTAATATTTCAGTTTACTTGTAAGTAACATCAAGCAAATATTTATTAGCACTTACCCTGTTGCGTTTCAACAATGATGTATCGACATTAATTTACATATATTAAGTGCATGTGTGTAAATTTACCTGGTTTATTGTTCTTTATCTTTTATCTAAGTTCCTATCTCAAGGCGAGATAGTGATTGTCTTATCTTTATATTTTGAAGTTATAATAAGACTCATTTATAGAGAGGTTATACCTCTATTTTTCTATTTATCATTAAATTCAAGTTATCTTTTACTTAGAGCTGCCGAGAGCCACTGTTTAGGCAAGTTTGATAATTTTCTTTTGAATTTTAAATTTCAATCACAATTTCTTTTGAATTTCAGTAAAGAAAAGAAATATCTTGAGTAACAGATGGTGTTGCTTAACCATAGCTATCTATAATTTTTGCTCAACTTAAAATTGTAATTTAAGTTCTAATTATACCTGCTGTAACCAGTAAATTTTTAAATTGTCGGTTAATATCTCCTATGCCCAACTGAGGTCCACAGGATACTTTCCTGAATAATTATTAGTTAATTAGCAGTATAAGTTGGTCTAAGACTTGTTTATTTTTTTTATGTTACGACTTATCCGAGACGTCAACTACAGCTGTGCCATGCAAACTAGTGGGATTACCAGTAAGACCTGGATAAGCCTATAGCGAGTGAGCTTAGGTACAAGCGGAATAGGTTCCAGTGGAGGTCCCAACCGATGCAGATAACTGAACGAAGTTAGGTATCAATCCGTCCAAGGAGAGACCTTTGTAAAGACTAACTATCTGTAATAATTACATTTTTTAATCGTTCACATTAATTTTCATTCATATTGCTAAAACTTCATAAGTTATATTTACATCTGTTTATCAAAATTTCAATTTTTTCAATTAGCTGTTAAATTAATATACATTGTTTTTAGAAATACTTTGTTTAATTTATTACAGGATTGGGTTCTATAAGACGCGAATTATTCTTATCTTCATAAATTCATAATTATTGATATTTAAATATTCAATTTCTGTTTGCATTGTCTCTAAGAACTCTGGCGCCCACAATTAAAAAATAATATAATTAACGAAAGAAACAATTCACACCCTCAGTGCCAATAATCTCATGCTTAATTAAATTAAATAAATTAACTATCCTTACAAATTGCCAACTGAGCTAGTAATTCATTATTAAGTGGCACACGATTAGTTACAAGTGGCGCCCAACGCCATACATAATTAATTAATTAATTAATATTTAACTAAATTAGTTACAACACTACAAAGATGAAGCTGCTAAAAAGGTAAATATAACACCTATAGCAGCGTGATATGTAGGCAGAGACGAAGAGCCTGCATGTGGTGGAAGTTTTAGTGGGTATGCCTTAGGGAAAGCCCCACACTATCCCCAAACCCTAAGGGAGCGTTCCTCCACCTTACCAAAAAAAAAAGATCCAAAACAATATTTCAAAAATATATACGTCCAAAAAGTACTCAGATTTTCCGATTCTCCTTACTTTTAATAGGGTTCCGAAGATCATTAAAATGTCATCAAAATTGTTCATTACATCATAGTGAAATTATGAAAAATCTTAGATTTGGCGTAACTCGCAAATGGAAAAATGCATTTAATTCCAAATAACCACCCGTAACCTTTTTTGAAATAAGAACGACATAATAGGTCTTTATGCTGTCTGTTTCTTTCTCTCACATATCGGGAGCGTGATGGCTCAACCTTATTCAGTACCTAGGAAGAAGTGTTGGGCTGAAGGCACCTTAAGGAGTTTTCATTTCAAAAGCTGTTCCTTGTTCCCATTGTTGATGATTATTAGATAAATTATCGTTATAAAAGATCTAGAAAGACTTCGATACATTTTAAAGGCTGGACGTACGTCAGCAGTATAATTCGCTTCCTGAAAACCAGTAAAAATATAAATAATCATTTTTATTGTTGCACTTCAATAGCGTTGCGTCTGACGTATACGTACCTAAATACGTAAAATTGGCGAGAAAACAAAGAGGTTAGTTTCTTGCCAAGTTCATTAAAATTTACGGCCCGAACACTTCTATCTTTTGTATAACAATAACGGTTTTTATATGCTTCGAATTTTCGAACCGTTGTGTGTGTGTGAATTTTTCAAGTTTATTAATATCTATAGATACTATTATAGAAATCGAGCGATTTATAATGGCAACGATAAATCCGCTAAATGTGTCCTAATCTTCGAAAATTATTTTCTTCCCGAACACCATAAATAATAATATCGATAATAGTATAGCGTAAACAAAGCAGTTATTATTTAAGACATTTAAAATAGAACGAACATACGGATAAATGATACGATTGTGACTCACAATCGGGTTATGACCAACCGTATTTTTAATTGCGCAAACGCTTATATGCCAAAAAACTGCGGTAATTTTGAATTTTAAGATTTTTAAAATGGCAAGTATAAATTAGGAGATAAAATTAAATAAAGTTACTGTAATGGTCTGTAGTTAACCTAAAGTACAAAATAGAGTTGCCCGTATGCCAGATGAGACTAACCAAATGCCATAATATGTATTGAGTGTCCCAATCTGCAAATGAATGGTTGAAAATTCAGTTGACTGCTTAAGTGGTGGTTTGAAAGTTGTTTTGGAAGGAAGAAAGTACTTAATCAAGTTAAAATATCAACTCGACGGATAGAAAAGAAGAGAGATGACATTAGCCTGAGCTAACTCAACTCACAGAGGACTAACTTAAGTGCTGAAATTAGCCTAAGCTAACTCAACTTGAAAAGATGGAAAAGGAAGGAAGTAGATGAAAATTAGCCTAAGCTAACTCAACTTGATAGGATAGGAATTGAAATGTATGATAAACATTTATAAAGCTATTAAAAGGGTTATTAAGTAAATTATCGACCAAGAATGTCTCAACTTTAGAAATGTAGTCCGTCTTTTTAAGAATGACTAAGCAATCGCCTTTATCTTCATTTTTGCCTTTTGATTTGAATTTCTTCAAAGTCTTGAAATAGAAATTAGAAGAACGAGTGATGAATTTTGATAATTTTTCTTTGTGTTATAAAGAATGTTGTGAAAGTCATTGCGAATTCTTTTTTGACAATAGAATCATTGAAGATTTGTTCAATCATAATATCAAGTTCAACCGCGAACTGCAAAACATCACCTTCAGAAAGTGAAGGTCTCAAACAGTGTTTAAGCCCTAAGTTTAAAAGCTCAAGCTCATCTGTGTCAAAATCTGTGTCGGTCAAATCATTGATTCTCTCATGAAATTTAAAATTTGAAAATTTCTTAGAAGCGGAATTGAATCTCTGCAAGTTAGAATTGAATTTTTGTTTAATGCATGTTAAAGCATCAAGCTTTGACTTTACTCTTGAAAATTTAAGATGTTTAGTAATATCTCCGATAAACTTTCTGATGCTAAAAATCTTAAATTTTAGACATTTCAGAGAAGCAATCGAGGCTAAATTGCTTGACAAAGTTGTGGTAGTTTTTCTTCAGTTGGCAGTTGATCAAATCTAACCTAGCATTGTGCTTACAAATTTCAGACTTTATGAGTTTAAGTTGAAGATCCTGTTTAAATTTAACCCAAACTAACCCAAACTTAGATGTGACATCCTCCTTAATGTAATTATTCAGAAACCATATGTCGACCTGAGCGGTGGCTCTCCTCAAGGAAAGTCTTCTGTATCCTTCAGCCTAGTCTGCCATACTGCAGTTGAAATTAAATGAAAAGTAAAGGCTGTGTGCATGCACAAAACAAAGTAATGAAACTGAAAAATTTAATCCACAGGGATTTCTATAAAGAGCGTAACAGAGCGTTTTCGGCCGTAGCCATCATCACAGCTTGATAGATAATTCATCCAAAAAATGCTTCTCCACTCCATACTCTCTCAAAAAGTGGTATTTATAAGCTGTCATGCAATTCTTGCGAGTGCACCTACATCGGTAGGACATGCAGACCTTTAAAGGTCCGTATTAATGAACATTTGAACAGAAATAAGTCTGCGTTCGGAGAACATTTGCGAAATCATAACCACAACTTCAGTTCTCATTCCGATTCAAAAATCCTGCACAACATCTCATCTAAAAACTTCAATAGGTTAGATTTCATGGAGGACATCGAGATTCACAGCGAGCTACGCACAAATAACCATTGCCTCAACACTTAGGTCAATCTTAACAGGTCCTACATTCCATTCCGCAGACGGCTTCTCGACTGAATTCTCTTTTCGCCCATACATTTGGAGGTGAGGAAGGTCGCTTGATCAAGCTTTTCAATTTCAAATAATTTTTCCAATTTTTACTACAGTCTTCTTCTTCTTCAGCCTCTAGATATCCACTCCTGGACAAAGGCCTCTTCCAGTGTTTTCCATGCCGATCTTTCCTGGGCGGTTTGAATCCAGTTTTTCCCGGCATGTTTTTGGCTGTCGTCTCGCCATCTCGCCTGAGGACGTCCGACACTTCTTTTTAGGTCTCTTGGACGCCATCACATAAGTGTTTTGGTCAATTTTATGTTGTTCCTAGCAACGTGCCCTGCCCAACGCCACTTCAATCTCGCTCTCCGCTCGACAACGTCACAGACCTTCGTTCTTCTCCTTATCTCGACGTTCCTGATCTTGTCTCTCAGACTCACTCCAAGCATAGCTCTCTCCATTGCTCTTTGACAGACCCGGATACGGTTGGCGCTTCCTAATGTAAGTGTCACCGTCTCGAGTCCGTATGTTTTCACTGGGAGGATGCACGCATCGTAAACCTTCCTCCGAAATCTGGGCAGTGATGAGAGCGATGAATGGAGCTCGCATGGATTATAGGTATGCCAACTTACTCAAGTACATATATGAATGCCACTTACAGGTGAAAATTGATGAAAACTGGATCACTGGAAAGATTCCCGTGAAAAGGGGCATTGGGCACCTAAGCTATTTCCTTTAGCTTTGGAGGATAGACGGGAAACGCCTCAATCACTTGCGATTTGCTGATGATATCGTTCTCCTCAGCAGTGACACAAATAAACTGTCCAGGAACGCAAAAATGCTTCCCAGGCTGTAGGCCTTCAAATGAACCTTCAAAAGACTAAAATTATGAGCCCTGACAATATGAAGGTCTCCATCGAAAATCAGGATCTGGAAATTGTCAAAGAATACCTATATCTAGGACACAACATCAAACTTGGAAAAGAAAATCAACCATCAGAGATCGCCAGAAGAATTAATCTCACCTGGATGGCGTTTGGAAAGCTTAGCTATTTCTTTCGAAACTTGACCATTCCAAGCAACCTAAAGAGGAAGGTTTTACTACAGTAGTGTAATTTAATTTAATTTTATTTTTTATTTGTTAGAGTTGAGTTTTACTACTGTAGTAAAACCTTCCTCTTTAGATTGATTGGAATTGTCGAGTTTCGAAAGATATAGCTAAGCTTTCCAAACGCCATCCAGGTGAGATTAATTCTTCTGGTGATCTCTGATGTTTGATTCTCTTTTCCAAGTTTGATGTTGTGTCCTAGATATATGTATTCTTTGACAATTTCCAGATCCTGATTTTCGATGGTGACCTTCATATTGTCAGGGCTCATAATTTTAGTCTTTGGAGGTTCAAGCTAATTTTCATCTCCTTCCTTTTCCATCTTTTCAAGTTGAGTTAGCTAAGGCTAATTTCATCACTTAAGTTAGTCCTCTATGAGTTGAGTTAGCTCAGGCTAATGCCATCTCTCTTCTTTTCTATCCGTCGACTTGAGTTAATCTCATATCTAAGTTAGTCCTCTATTTTAACTTGATTAAGTACTTTCTTCCTTCCAAAACAACTTTCAAACCACCACTTAAGCAGTCAACTGAATTTTCAAGCATTCATTTGCAGATTGGGACACTCAATACATATCATGGCATTTGGTTAGCCTCATCTGGCATACGGGCAACTCTATTTTCTACTTTAGGTTAACTACAGACCATTACAGTAACTTTATTTAATTTTATCTCCCAATATATACTTGTCATTTTAAAAATCTTAAAATTCAAAATTGGCGTATAAGCGTCATCAGTCTGCTTGTCAAGACTGTCAACAGCGACACATTTGTTGTGTCACCCAAAAGCGTGGGTCTTGGTACCATGCTTTTATTTTAATATTGTTTAGTTTAGGATTTTAATCTAAATTATGTGAACCATTTTCTGAAAAATGTGACGTACGATGTGTGAAATTTGATTGTGACCATTGCCGATGTGTGTTGTTTGTTTGTCTCCATGGATATGTCCTTTTTCCACTGACAAGTAAGTGAAAGAAATCCACCATTTTCCTTCTTTTTACGCACAAAAAATTAATAAAAAATCATCATTCTAAAATTATAACTTTAATTAACCCTCTTTAAAAATTCTTAAAAAAAAAATCCAACAAATTTATAACTGAACGTATTAGTATTCATCTCATCATATTCTTTATCAAAAATAACCATTGCCTCAACTCGACAGCATTCTTTGACTCTCCACTTACAGGGGGTTCTTTTACTTACTTTTCAGGTAACACTGATGATGGCTATGGCCGAAAGCGCTCTTTTACGCTCTTTATAGAAGTCCCTTTGAATTAAATTTTGCATGATATACAAAGATTGTTTCATTACTATGTTTCGTACATGCACACAGCCTTTACTGTTCATTTAATATAATTATTTATTCATACGAGAATATTTAGGGCAATTGGCAAGCGTCCGTTTCTTAACGGATATTATTGGAGGAGCAATAGTGATTTCCATGGAAACGGAGGAGAGGCATCTACAAACTAGCCTTGTTCGTTATAAATACGTGTATTATTTCTATTTTTTTGCTTTTGAATTTGTGACACTATAGTGGTTTTTATTTTATTAGATTATCGAAAAGCGATACTTGATACTTGAAAACTTGATAGTTAGAGCTGATTAAATTTGGCGAGATACTGGTGGTCTTTCGACCGTTTTAAACTATTAATTAGGGTTAGTATTTATTAACCAAACAGCTTTTATATTACATTCTTACTGTATTTAACTAACATAATAGTATGAGGGCCATTTTTTTTTATTATTAATTTTACATAATGGTTTATAGCAACGAAAGCCGTTCGTTGTATGTTTAGAATCGCCGATATACTTTCAGAGAGACAGAAGATCGTGTTGCCCAAATTTGAAAATTCTACTGTTAATATCCAAATTAGATACTTGAATTTAGCGTTACATAAACAAGCCTGATGCGTGGCGGCTCAGTCTCGTTCATTATCGAGGAAAAAATATGCTGAACAGGCAACAGAGCTTCATGCTGTGTTATAATAATTATGATAATATACGATTTTATAAAAATGTGTCTACACTTTAGCTGGATCAGCTGGAAACTAATCTGAGGCTATCGCCACATACTATTAAAATCAGGGTTATTATCCCAAGCCATCAAAACGCCAACGATGCTATTATTTCTCTATTTAGTCTACGTCTAAATATATCTATCAATAAAGCCATCGAGTCGACAAACACAAACGCGTGCCCCGCTGGCAAGATTCAAACAATGGTGTCGAGTTTCCAGCAGCATTTCTGCCAACTCTTGCAGTTTCTGCGTAACAACGGTCGTGTCTATCGAGCATACACGCGTGGCCGACAATAATAAACGGTTGGTTAGTTTTCTGCAAGAACACGATTTTTTTTTATCACGTGAGAAATGCATGGATGCCATCCGTATCGTATCCAATAATGCGTTGTGACACGTTATTGGCAACAGTGGGCCCTTTATCATATTGCTCCTTTCTCGAAAATATTGTATTCCTATAATCCGTTGATGCATTTTATGCGTAACAGACGAGCATCGATATCTGCCTTCAATTAAACCTAAAAATTCGCTAGGTCCGCTTGAATTGTCCAGCAGTTTAGCTTGGGTTAGTTTCATTAGAAATATTAATATGAACAGGGGAAAAAGTAATGCATACAAATAATGAAGATGGCGGCGGAAGGGCGTCAGACATTTCATTCATACACAGCCAAAACGATGCGCCTGCGTCATGTTTCTTCCGGCGGCGCACCATAGGCGTAACATTTTAGGGGACACCTGTTTAAAGTCAAGTAACATTGAAATAAGCCTGCTGTCTGCGTCACAGCCATTACAAAAAAGAAAATGACTGGACATGAATAATTTCTAATACTGAAATATGCTCATCACTAAAAAAAAAATAAATAACCGTATGGCAAAATAGAGGATCGACCAATCTAACCAGAACACAAAAACGAAATCTAGTGCGAACCGGTGTTAAACCTACAAACCCGAAACCTGTTAATAGGAAATGTCTAGCTATATCAGAATAAATTTTAATAAAACATTACTCATAATTCTCACAATTGTAAATGCGCAAAAAATTCCCAGTTGATTAGAAGAATTTTAACACGTCCGAAGTGATCTGCAAGTTCGGATTAGCGATTCGGTGTTAATTTTTTTATTTGATTCTAATCCGATTAGGTAATGATCCCCGATCCTCAACAACCACCAGATGAGTGAATGTTTTGCAGCTGTAACACCCTACGATGAATCATTATTCATTAGACTGATGTGCTGATTGTCCCGATCTGACACCTCCAGATTTTTTTCTTCTGCTGTAAATGTTGGTTAGGTTTGCGTTAGCTTTGGTTCGTTTCTGCTCGTTTAGTAAGAATTACCACAAACTAACCCAAATTTTAGTTTATTGTTTCAGAGTTTGACTAGGACATCTTAGGAAAAGATCAAAAGCAGTCCGCCTAAAAATCAGTTGTATTATTGAATTTTTCGATATTGGGGGCGGTGAGAGACGCTCGTGCTATAAACATGTCTCGCAGTGTATTCGTTTTTGTACAATCAGATTATCAATTTGTACTGATCATTTGGAGTATAAGCTCTATGGACTGATAGCCTGCTGGATCTAGCACTTCCAAACTTCGTCTTTCGGGGGTTATCTGTTATCTAATTACGATAAATATAGGGTTGTTAATTAGTTTCAATCATCCATAAATCTCTGCACGCAACAGTTTGCAAATTCAATTTAATAAACGAAGCAAGTGCTAATTTATTCGTCAATCAAACGGTGAGTCTTCAAAAATAAAGTCCGGCAAATTTTCCATCACGCGTCGTTAGAATGTCATTCGATGATTCGCTCTTGGAATTTTTCTTTTTCTTTTTTTAATCAAATAACCAACCAAGCAAGAACGATTTTTCTCTCGTCGTCAACGATATTGGGAAATTTCTCTATTGATACGGAACGGGTTTTTATATAAATTTTTAGCAATAGTTTAAATAGGCGGTCGTAAATTAGCGATTCGCGATTATTTATTATACAATTATTGCTTGATTGACTTATTGTTGTCTGGCGCTTCGCAGTTAAAAGAAGATTAAAGTGTCGTAAATTAATAAAATTGGTTATTATGAATATCAATATAGTAAATTGCCCTTACGCGTTTCTGCGAATAGAACCGTTTTATTTATGTTTATTTATTTTTTTTGTTATTATTAGCGTTTTTCTAATATAAAATATAAAGCACTCTTTACCTAAGCCTACCCGAAAGGCCCTGAAACCTGAATGATGGCCTTCAGTGGCTTGCTTGTAGGCTCATTACCACCAATGCAGGTTTTATCTTTTCATTAAAGATTTTATTTTCAGGAAACAAGATAGCAGGCATTTCAGCAGAAAGGAGAAAGGCTTTTACAGAGGACAGATATAAAGGTCAAATCAAATCAAATCAAACTTTATTAATGTCAAAATGTTCAAACACGTACATACGTCAAAACAAAATACAAAATACAAGTAAATGAGATCAATTAAATAAACAATGTTATGTTGGGGTTTGGAACCTTCGGCAACATGCACTAAAACAGAGCTTTATCCACAATACCGAAACAGAATTTTTGCACTCGACGCGCGTTTCGCTAACCATGTTAGCATCATCAGGAGATGATTAAGACTCCGGAATCCGGAAGATCATCTCCTGATGATGCTAACATGGTTAGCGAAACGCGCGTCG
>MU187036.1:46550-66668 GCA_016904865.1 Pissodes strobi
ATAGGTTAAAACACAATACATAGTTTTTTTTTGTTTAAAATGAAAACGTTAGAAACTCATTAAATGAGTAAAATGCTTCAGCCATCAACAGAACTTTAATGCTTTTCCTGAACTTTAAAAAAGGAAGTGATCGTATACTCATTGGTAGGGAGTTATCGAATTTAATATCCCAATACCTGACCCCAGTTTGGCATCTCTTTAACCTATTATAAGGTAGTACAGCATCTTCCCTATGCCTTGTATGATATTCATGTATGCCCTGATGAGTCTCTATAGTGTCATCGTTTTGCTTTATGTAAATTAAGCATTCGAAAGCAAACACTGATGGAAAGGTTAGTATCCCCAGGTGTTTAAAAACCCCTCTTCAGTCCTGCCTATAAGTCAGTCCTGCCAGCACTCGTATTGCTATGCGTTGAAGACCAAAATCTCGGGATGCCTGAGGGGCATGACCCCAAGCCAGGACGGAGTAAGACATGAGAGAGTGGAAGACTGCAAAGTAGGCCATACGCATTGCATCTTGAGATATGTTTGTTTTTAAATTACGCAGTAAAAACACGTTTCCAGCAAGTCGTCCCGCCAGCCCATCTATGTGCACATTCCACAGAAGCACTGGATCGAGATCAACCCCCAAGAACCTTAAACTGGATGCAGTATTTGAGTATCCCAAGTCCCTCATGGCAAACACCATCCTGTTTGTCTTTTCCGTATTGAGCAGAAGCCTATTGGATGCAAACCAACTCTATGCAATCTTGAAAGCATTCTCGGATTTTTCTAGAGCTGCCCTAAGTGTGAGTGCATGTACCTTGATTGTTGTGTCGTCAGCAAATACTGTGTATGAACTGTCCTGGTCCAAAAGGGGAAGATCATTAATATATAATAGAAAAAGCAAAGGCCCGAGCACTGATCCCTGAGGAAAGCCATTATTTAACACACTATTTGCTGACAGCACACCACCCAATTTAACACACTGTATTCGATCTTTCAGGTAGGGCCTAATAAGTTCAATACTCTCCTTGCCTATATTACAGAAGCTAAGCTTTTGTATAAGAATTTCATGGTTCATAAAGTTGAACGCTTTGCTCAGATCGCATGACAGGACTGAGCTATATTCAAGGTTGTCAAAACCATCCAGGATACCGGATACCAAGTCCAGTATACCCATCACAGTGTTTTTGCCCTTTCTAAAACCAAATTGACTTCCCGAAAAGTAGTTTTCTTTTTCAAGGAACGTAACTAATTGTCTTGCTAAACACTTTTCAAAAATCTTAGATATAACAGGGAGGATGAACACTGGCCTATAGTTTTCCGGCACCTCTATGTCACCCTTTTTATGTAATGGAATAACGATTGCCTGTTTAAGAGCAGATGGGAAAGTTTTTTCAGCAATACATTTATTTATGAGTTTTGTCAAGGGAACTATAATGATGTTTTTTACTGATTTAATTAATCTTATGTTAAGGTTGTAAACATCAGAGTTGTTTTTATTTTTTATGTTGTCAATAACGTCTCGAACTTCATTAAATGTGACCTCTGAAAATTTAAATGTACTTTGAGGTTTTTTAAGGTTTGAAAGATTATGCAGAGGATCTAGCTCTGAAGAAGGGACACTTTTTATCAAGTTATTTGTTATATTTGCAAAGTACAAATTGAATTCTTCTGGGTTTATATTACAATTTTGATGACTGCTTTTACACTGGGCTCTGTGTTTATTGATAATCCGCCACATTGTTTTGGTAGGATTTTGAGAGCATTTTATAACCCTTTCATTTGCTTCAATCTTTGCTTGACGAATAGCATCATTGTAAATACAAGAAAAACGCCTATATTCCTCATCAAAAATGTCATTTTTGTATTGCCTTTTTGCCTCCCCAAGAAAATGTAAATGTTCTCTCATCTGGCGTAGATTATCATTAAACCAGGAGAGGTTGTTACTTTGATCTAAACGTACCATATACTGTTTCTCTGGAAAACATGACAAAAAAAGCAGTTTCGAGTTTTCGCAGAAATCTATTAAACTTCCCACCCATATCGGTGTTATTATCGTTAACAAAATCAAACGAACTACTTTCTATTATGTTGAAAAAATCACACAGACCATGCTGTGATATGGGTCTAAAAACTTATTTGCTTATAATTGTCTCAGAAGGAGGAACCATTGCAGCTAGTTGAGCTTTATGATCTGATGAGTTTGCCTCAATAACCTCTGAGGTCAACAATTCAGGATCACAACTGACAAAATCATTATCTAAACAATATTCATTTCTTGTTAACTCAGTTATAGTTTGTTTAAGGTTAAAACTCACCAAGACATCCAAGAGAGCCACGGTATCAGGGTTTTCTTCATTAAAGTGTACATTAAAATCTGCCATTAATATTATATTAGATCCCTCTTTAAAATTGTGCAAAACAGTTTTCAGTTCAGATAAAAATGTCTCAAAATCTGTAGAGGGCTAAAATATACAAATCTAAGCTATTAAAATACACACATGAACATTCAATACATTTCTCTAACATTGGAACATTTATTTTCTTAAAATCCTTACGAAAACTACTTTTAATATAGATGGCAGTACCTCCACCAACAAACTGCTGTCTGCATGAAGAATCTATCAGCCTATATCCACTAATCGTGAGGTTTTCTTTTTCTTGTGCATCAAGCCAATGCTCGCTGATGCAGAGAAAATCACAGTCCTTATCTATTAGAAATGCTTCAAGCAAAAGATTTTTATTATTTCTTAAAGATCTAGTATTTACATGACAGTTCTCTGGTTTGTTTTTTCCAATGGATATCGGTGGGTAACCTGTCGGTTCTGAATATTGAGAAAATGGTTTATAATGGTTCCTTTTGGCCACAGTTCCGCACACAGGTACTTTTCTCAATTAGCATGGGGCACAACAAGTTTAAACGAACTGCGGTAATTGTCCTTTCTGGTTGCTATTTTCTCATAGGTATACCCTTTCTTGAGGCCCATTTTCGCCAGGAATTTACTTCAGGTCCTAGGCCAGATACGAAAAGGAAAGACATTCTGGCGGCCACAGCAAGCTCATTGGAATCTTTATTTACGCCCTTTATTGGAGCTGGGCACGTACGGTTTAGATTTTCGTTATTTCTTGTTTTCTTTTTGTTAATTACTTCCGTCCATTTTGAATTTTCATCTGTCGATACGTCATCATTGACAATATTGACGTTGACATTATTTTCGGGATTTTGGGAAATAGCCGTTGTTGCCACGTTTCGAGTTTCGGTTATCCGCCCTTTCGGGTCAGTGCTTTGCTTGTTCGGGCAGCTCCGACTGTTTTTGTCAGGTTGGTATTGTTTGATGTCAGCTGATGCAGCGACTTCTTTGCCTCTGTAATTGGAGGTGGCTTGGGATTTCCGACTTGCGCGTTTTGAGATTCTCCACTCAGCTGCTTTGTCGCGGCCGTGGACACTGTTGCCAAGCGTTCTGATGATTTCCTGGAAATTTCTTCAAGTTTCCTTATTTTTTCTTCCATAAGCATTATGTTTTTGTATAATATCTTTTCTTTTTCTTTTAACTGGAATATTACCTCGTCCTTACTCTTGGTTAATTCATCCAGGACTTTGAGATTGATGCAATCTGGGGATTTGGAACTTTCGACCTTGTTGACGTCCTCGGGGGTTTTGACTTTGGGTTGACAGCATTTTACCTTATTTTCTTTCCCTATCGCCACCAAACAGGGAATTCTGAGTGCACAGGAGGTGTGTAACACTTGACTGCACAAAATGCACTTTGCTTTTGTTTTTTCTGTTACAGTATTTACAACAAAAATTTTTACAGCTACTTTCGGCGTCTACATCTGACCCCATGGTTGCCAAAAATTTAGAGAACCAAATAACAAAGAAAATGGTGTGTATTTTCAATTAGGATGAATTTGATTAGAATAAAAATATCAATAAATAATAATAAAGAAAATGTAACAGGAAACATAAGCAAACATATCAACCCAATTTATCTTTTTATTAAAAATTGTATATTCTTATTTAATAATAATAATTATTATTAGGACAGAAAACAAGATAACGTGCATTTCAGCAGAACGGAGAAAGTCTTTTACAGAGGACAGATATAAATAAAATGTAGAGAACTAAATAACAAATAAAATTGCGTGTATTTGAAATGTGTATCTTTTATTGTTTCGGAGATGCGATAAAAATAGTTTCATACTTAATTACAAAATTTGGTAAACAAATATGTATAATTAAAATTAATCTTTTGCTTTTAAATAAAATTTGGCTTGATTAGGATAAAAATATAAATACATAATAATAAGGCAAATATAGCAAATATAAGAAACATCTTAACAACCCTATCAATCCAATTAATTTACCTCGTCATCAGAATCTGGTAAAGTTTTCGCAGAAATTGGAAACTTGGGTTCGATCAATCATGGTTCGATATCGAATCCATGCTCGTGATGATGTCTGGCTTATTCTTATGTCCTGTGTGTCAGACAGGGCTGGGAATATCTACAGGACTGCAAGTGACAGAATAGTACATCGCTGACCGGAAAAACATCATAACTAAGAGAGGATGGCTAACGCGTGACGAGTTAGAAGCCATCAGGCGAGAGGTAGGCAACACGATCCACCAAGAGCAAATTGTTCCAAATGAGCCACTAGACCGGACAGAACAGATAGTCCATCTAGATGAGACGCCTTACTTACAGGACCATCAAGACGAACCCTATCAGAATCCAGCTCGACAGCACGTGAGTGACAAATTCCATAGCCTTCTATCTTATTATGAGGGTTCTGACCCTCTTAACCGTCCGTCTTTGTCCAAATTAAGAAGCACCTTCAAGGCCAGGCAGAACATCAGCCTAGCCAATGAGGTTCTGGGGGAACACCTTGTCTCCTTCCGCACACTAGATGAAGTACACTTGTCGGTCTACTGCGCTGTTGTTACCCTCATCGAACTCAATGGCCCAAAAACATGCATACCAAAGTCTGCACGGCAGAACAGGATATAGAGAACTTCCGCGGAAAAGCTGATGTCATAGGCGCATACCTGCAAAACATCCGGTCGAGGAAAATAAACAGGAAAACCACTGCAATAGCGAACCCAGCAGGAATTTGCTTGGAGGACCCACAGCACTATCAACAAGTTGTGGAACTAAAAGACCTCTTCAGATAACAAGCTAAGGCTAATAGAGTTCGACATCGCAGGTACAACGAGCTTTCCAAGAGAAAACAGCAAAATGCAGACTTCACAGCGGACAGAAGGACATTTTTCAGTAATTTGGAAACACGCCTAGAAAACCCAATCAATGCACAAACCCCAGCCAACAGAGATAAATTCCACAACTATTGGAGCTCCATCTGGTCAGAAGCAGTACACTATAGCAGAGAGTCCGAATGGATAGCAGATGTTGAACATAGTGCATCGGAAGTTGAAGAAATCTCTGCGGATCATTTTACAGCAGAAGATATTTCCAAGGCTATAAGGAAAACCAGCAATTGGAAAGCACCAGGACCAGATGAACTGCACAACTTTTGGATCAAAAATCTCCCCGGCATGTTTTCCAAGCCTTGCTCGATGTTTTATGGAAACACTGGACGATCCCTCAAAATACCTCAAGTTTCTTACAGAAGAAATCACTTACCTGCTATTGAAGAAGAACGACTCTGCCATACCGAACAACCATAAACCAATCCGTGCCTATCGGTAGTATACAAACTCTTTACCTCACTGTCCAACAACCGAATATACGAACAGTGCGCGACAAACAACATACTGGAGGAAGAGCAAAAGGATTGTATACGATCAGCCGGGTACAAACATCAACTTTCCATAGATGCAGGGATTATAAAACAGGTTCAGACTAGGAAGAGAGATCTCAATGTGACTCATATTGACTACCGCAAGGCCTTCGATTCGGTCCCTCATGATTGGCTGATGAAGGTACTGCAAATTTACAAGATTTGCCCGAAAGTAAGAGCAGTGGTTCAACATCTAATGAGCACCTGGCGGACCAATATCCTTAACAACAACAACGTTGGTAAAGTCAAGATATCCAGAGGTATTTTTTAAAAAGACTCTTTATCTCCTGTGTGGTTCTGCTTGTCTCCGAACCCTCTTTCTACGCTACTGAACAACCAGAATATTGCATACAGACTTAAGATCAGGAACGGGCGGAGGTTATCCCATCTATTGTACATGGATGACCTAAGACTCTTTGCAGAGAACCAGACTGGTTCGCACTCTCTAATTAACACCGTTAAGACCTTCAGTGAGAACATAAACATGCCAATTGGACTTGACAAATGCGCCATCAACAACATCAAAAGGGGCGCCGTGGAAATCCAAGAAAAAGAATACCAGAATATCGAGAACTTGCATCCTTTTTTTTTTCTTTTTTGGTCAGGTGGAAGAACGCTCCCTTATGCACACCCCCTTAGGCTTTGGACTCTTCCGAAGGCATACCAACCAAACCTCCACCGCATGCAGGTCTACCATGCTGCCTGCATAACTACTGCCACTGGCTATAGCCTTTTTAGCAGTGTCATCTTAGGTGTTAAAATCCCTCTTTGCCGCTGTGTTGCTGGCACCTCATTAGTTTTAGCAATCTTGGTTCTTTTGTCCACTTTTTTAGAACTTATGTTCTTCTCAATGTATCGGTTTGTTTTATACATTATGTACCTGCTTGATTTATACTGTAAAACCCTTTGGGTTTTGACATTTGGCATGACCTTATGTTTAAGGGCCAACCTCAAGTGTATGTCCAATTTTAGTGGTAACTTTCCTATATTTAGCTATTCTATACACATTACTTACCGGTTTTATGTACAATTTACATTTTTATTTATTCTTATTTACACTATTTACAGTTTCAATCATTCTGACCAGAACTTCATCTTATGTTATGCAAAAGTCATTTACATAATTTACACTACATTTGCAGAATCTTAAATGTCTATGTTAATTTATGTTGGTAAGTTGTCCTGAATCATCCCAATATTAGGGTCATAGAGTCCTTTGGTCTTCTATATTTCCCCAGTCTTGTGGAGCTGTCTCCTGATGTATAGTTTGTAAGTTCCTTTAACTCTTCATTTGGATGAATTTCAATTCTCTCGTAGAACTTTCGAATCCTACCATGGAGATAGTCCCTTAGTGGAATTCATGAGGAATAAATCAGCATTCCTCACTTACCATGGGGCTGCTGCTGCTCCCCTCACCAATCGATTCTCAGTGCCTTGCAGTACGTCTATGTAGGATCTCGCAATTGTGCCCCAAATTGCAACTCCGTATGCAATTTGGGCCCTAATTACCACCTGTAGTATAGTCAAGTTGGGGGTTATGTTCAACGCGCTATGTTTTCCTACCAAGGAATATAGTTGGGCAACTCCCCCTTTTATTTTTTACCTGATTGACTTTATGTGGCTGGCCCACGTGAGTTTTTGATCAAAGATCAAGCCTAGATATTTTAACCTCCTTGTCCCATTGAATTTCCTCACCGTAAATTCTCAGGTTAGGGCCCTTAGGTAGGAGTCTTTTTTTAAAGAATACCGTTTTGGTTTTGGTTGGATTTAACTTTATTTTATTTTTATTTGTCCAAAATTCAAAGGTATTTAATTATTTCTGTAACTCTCTTAACAGAAAAGCTCCGCTCCTGCTCCTGTAAAGGAAGACCGTGTCGTCAGCATAAAATCCGTAAAATATTCATGCAGCTGGCCTATAGTCACATGTATACAAGTTGTAAAGTATGGGGTCGAGCACAGAGCCCTGTGGGACCCCAGCCCTAACCTTCTTAAAAGTTGAAAGCTCTGATCCTACTCTCACGCAGAATTTTCTGCCATGATAGTTATTTTTGTTACAAGTACCTAAAATGGAGTTTTTCAGGACGAATCATTGCTGTTTCCGGACGAGGCATTAGCCGAGTCCGGAATAGCAGATGAGTCCTGAAAAACTTCATTTAGGTACGTGTGACAAACACTATTTTTTGTCATACGCTCCCAAAATTTAATTTTTATTTATACGCTTTTTGCAATTCTTCAGAACGCCTAAATTTGCAAATTTACCATAATTTTTGAAATCATAATGTACGACAAAGTTAGCTTAGAATTTGATATCGTAGCAACTATTTGACAGTTTTGTCATGTCATTCAATTTTTTTGACATTTAGACATATTCAGAAATTTTGGAATAGTCCGTAAAGGTTGCCATGACGACTTTTAGGGACTAGGCCTAAAAAGAAGCATTTTACGGACTCAAATGAGTCCGTAAAATAGCTATTTTTGGGAGCGTATGACAAAAAGGTAATTTATGATTAATCTTCTCCACATTTCTGGGAATTTAAATTCTTTTAGTTTTAATGCTATACCCTGGTGCCATAACGAATTAAAAGCCTTTTCTACGTCCAAGAACACCGAACCCACTGCCATGCCCAAATTAAACGACATCGAGATATACTCAGCAACTCTCAGTGCTTGGTGTTCCGAAGAATGCCCACTTCTGAATCCGAATTGTTGATGGGGTATCACTCCCAGATTATTTATTATTTTTACAAGCCTTTTCTTTAAGATCTTTTCCACAACTTTCCCTATTACAGGGAGCAAACTAATAGGTCTGTAGTTAGCACCAAATGTCGGATTTTTCTCTGGTTTCCTTATGGTAAAAATGCAAGATGTTTTCCATACGTATGGAAAATAGTATAGCCTAAGTACTGCGTTAGCCATCTGGGCTATACAAACAAATCCCTCATCTGGTAGTGCTCTAAGCATTCTGTTGTTGACTCCATCCATTCCTGGTGCCTTTTTTACCTTTTGGTGGCAGCAAATATATTTCGCTTCACCTGGGGTGGCAAAGTCCTTGATACGGTTCGGTCCTTTTTGTTCAAGAATTTCCTTAAATTCCCTATTTGCGCGACTGTCAAATTTGGGATTGCTATAGTCTGTATTGTTAACTTGAAATATTTCCTCCAATGTCGTTGCTATTTCTTCAGCCTTGTCTAGGTCAGAGTATACCAACCCATTCCTTCCGTGAATTGGTGAAGCATGCTGTTTCGGTCTCTTCAAGGCGTTGAATACTCTCCAAACTGAGTGATCTTTCACATTAATCTTATCGTCCCAAAGCTTGGTCCTATAATTCTTCAACTTTTCTCTAAGTATGCCAGAATGGGTATTTAATAGTGATTTTAGGTCTTCAGTTTTATTCCTTGTGTAGTCCTTTCTGAGTTTCCTATTATTTCTAATAAGATTTTGTAGTTCTTTCGGAAGTAATTTGATAGAACACCCCTTAAATGTTTTTGTAATGGAGTTGGTTTTATAAGTCTTGATTATTTCTTCGTTGAATTGGGTAGCATACCTCTCTAGCTCTTCATCCGAATTTATTTTCGGAATCTTCAATGTATGTTTTAATGTTTCCTTGAAGCCCAGCCAATTGGTTACAGTCCTAGCCTTGATAAAGTCATCCCTATTCCCGGATCCAATTAGAACTTGGATTGGATTTCTACGCTACTGAACAACCAGAATATTGGATACAGACGTAAGATCACGAACTGGCGGAGGTTATCCCATCTATTGTACAGGGTGGGCAAATAAGCGAGGTAAGCGGCTGTATCTCAGAAACTACTAATCGTAGAGACTTGCGGTAAAAAATTATATAACTAGAGTGACCAAAAGAAAACACTGGAAATAATTTTCAAGTTTATACCTCTACCACTAGGGGGCGCAATAGCTATGGTCGGGTAGAAAAATGCATTTTACTCACAACTGTTCTATTATAAGTTGATAAAAGAATACCACCACTGTAATCCTCGTGAAATTCTGCATCTCTTTTGTTCATCACTTTTGATTGTAGGTCATGAAGTAAGGGCGGGGGGAAGGGAGAAGTCTGACTGATTGAAATGCCTATAACTTTAGTTTGACTCAACATATTTGAGCAAACTAGGTCTCGTTTGAGAGAGGAAACCTTGCTTATTAAGAACAAAATATACCCATGACAAATTGGTATTTGCTGCTCCCGCTAGGGGGCGCCAATTCAAAAGTTCATGGTTTTTTTAATGTTTCTCCGAAATTTCAAATATAATGATATCATTATTTTAACAGAAACAGAAAGTAGATCAAATTTGCAGGAAAAAACCTCTAAACCGCATGTCGATAACTTCACGCGTTCAGGAGTTATTGCCAGAAGAGCATTTTTTAACAATGCATGCATTGAAAAAACGAATAAGTTTCGAACTTCCGTAGTCAAGCATGCCATGGCTATTATAAAAAAATATATATTATAAAAATAATTAATTAACCGAATTCGAATAAAACATTTCAATTTAATGTCTCATGTCTTCAAACTGCCTCCCATCATGTTGCACACATTTTTTCAATCTTTGTTGAATGGAGAAAATTGCCGCTTCGATTTCAGCCAAAGTATATGTAAACTAGTAGCTCCACTCCCCCAAATATTTTCTGCCAGCCGCCGAAAATCCGCAGATTGTTGGCAGCATGTGGAGCGTTTTAGTGGAATCAGTCGTTCGTATGTAGGCAGAGTGTTCAGAACAGAGTCGGATTTGTGAAAATCCTTAATTTTATTTCTATTTTAATATTTTATTCGAACTTCGGTGGAAATATATACGAAGCAATGAAAAATACAAAGGCAAATAGGAAAAATCTATAGTCGGATTAGTGAAAATGGAATGCTTTGTAAATATTAAATATATTTTGGCACTGTGAAACTAACCCAAAGTTGATTCGACGACAAACTCAAACTAACCAAATCTATTAAAATTGATTATAACGTATCGGAACCGGTTCAAATAACTAAAATAAGTTGAGACTAAGTGAAACTAGCCGAAAGTTGTTTGGATGACTAACCTAAATTAACTAAATCCATTAAAATTGATTATAACGTATCAGAACCAATTCAAATGAAGAAAGTTGAATCGACGATTAACCCAAACTAACCAAATCTATTGAAATTGATTATAATGCATCGGAAACGCTTTAAATGACTAAAATAAGTTGAGAATAAGTGAAAGTAAGCGAAAGTTGAATCGACGGCTAACCCAAACTAACCACAACTATTAGAATTGATAATGAAGTCGGTATTGTAACCGTTTCAAATGGCTAAAATAAGTTGAGAATAAGTGAAACAAACCGAAAGTTAATTGAACACTAACTCAAACTAACCAAATCTATTAAAATTGATTATAACGTATCGGAACCGCTTCAAATGGCTAAAATAAGTTGAGAATAAGTGAAGCTAACCGAAAGTTGATTGGACTACTAACCCAAACTAACCAAATCTATTAAAATTGAATATATCGTAACGGAACCGGTTCAAATGATTAAAATAAGTTGAGACTATGTGAAACTAACCGAAAGTTCAATCGACAACTAACTCAAACTAACCAAATGTAATAAAATCATTATAACGTATCGCCGCTTTATATGACTAGCATAAGTTGAGAATAACTGACACCAACCGACAGTTGAATCGACGACTAACCCAAACTATCCAAATCTATTAAAATGGATTATAATGTATCGAAATCGATTCAGATGACTAAAATAATTTGAAACCAAGTGAAACTAACCGAACGTTGATTGGACGACTAACCCAAACTAACCAAATCTATTAAAATTGATTATAACGTCTCGGAACCGGTTCATATGATTAAAATAAGTTGAGAGTAAGCGAAACAAACCGAAAGTTGAATAGACGACTAACTTAAACTAGCCAAATCTATTAAAATTGATTATAACGTATCGGAACTGGTTCAAATGAATAAAATAAGTTAAGACTAAGTGAAATTAACCGAGAGTTGAATCGACGACTAATCCAAAGTAATCCAATCTATTAAAATTGATTATAACGTATCGAAACAGGTTCAAACGACTAAAATAAGTTGAAACTAAGTGAAGCTAGTCGAAAGTTGCTTGTAGTCGCCCCCAAACAAACCCAAACTAACCAAATCTATTGAAATTTATTATAACGTATCGGAACCGCTTTAAATGACTAAAATAAGTTGAAACTAAGTGAAGCTAGTCGAAAGTTGATTGCAGTCATCCCCAAACTAACCCAAACCGACCAAATTTATTGAAATTGATTATAACGTATCGGAACCGGTTCAAATGACTAAAATAAATTGAAACTATGTGAAGCTAATCGAAAGTTGATTGGACGACTAGCCCAAACTAACCAAATCTATTAGGATTTATTATAACGTATCGGAACCGCTTTAAATAACTAAAATAAGTTGAGAATAAGTGAAACTAACCGAAAGATGAATCAACAACTAACCCAAGCTAACCAAACCTATTAAAATTGATTATAACGTATCCGAACCGGTTTAAATGACTAAAATAAGTTGAGCCTACGTGAAGTTTATCGCAAGTTGATTGGATGACTAATCCAAAGTAACCAAATCTATTAAAATTGTTTATAACGTATCGGAACCGGTTCAAATATCTAAAATAAGTTAAGGCCAAGAGAAACTAACCGAAAGTTGATTTGGTGACTAACCCAACTAATAACATCTATTAAAATTGATTATAACGTCTTAGAACCGGTTCAAATGATTGAAATATGTTGAGACTAAGTGAAACTAACCGAAAGTTGAATCGACGATTAACCCGAACTAACCAACCTAATTCGGTTAGTTGTTCAATCAACTTTTGGTTAGTTTCACTTAGTTTCAACCTGTTTAAGTCATTAGAACCGGTTCAGATACTTTATAATCAATTTTAGTAGATTTGGTTATTTTGGTCTAGTCGTCGATTCAACTTTCGGATAGTTTCACTTTTTCTCAACTTATTTCAGTCATTTAAAGCGGTTCCACTTTGTTATAATCAATATTAATAGATTTGGTTAGTTTAGGTTAGTCCTCGATTCAACTTTCGGTGTGTTTCACTTAGTCTTAACTATTTCAATCAGTTGAACCGATTCCGATGCGTTATAAACAATTTTAATAGATTTGGTTAATTCTCGTTAATCATCGAATCAAGTTTCGGTTATAGTTTCACTTAATTTTAACTTATACCTTAGTCATTTGAACCGGTTCCAACACGTTATAATCAGTTTTAATAGATTTCGTTAGTTTGGGCTAGTGATCGAACCAACTTCCCGTTAGTTCACTTATTCTTAACTTATTTTAGTCATTTAAAGCGGTTCCGATACATTATAATCAATTTTAATAGATTTTTGTAGTTTAAGTTAGTTTTCTAATAAACTTTCGGTTAGTTTCACTTAGTCTTAAATTCTTTTAGTCATCCGATACGTTATAATCAATTTTGATAGATTTGGTTAGTTTGGGTTAGTAGTTCAATCAACTCTCGGTTAGCTACACTTATTCTCAACTTATTTTAAGGCCGTTTTACATGCTGCAAGAGTTTGTGCAAGACCATGCAAGACGCAAGAGATATTGCCCGAAGGCATGCGCAGTTGAGACCCAGCTGATCTAAAGTCGCAAGTCTCTTGCACTTGCAACTTATCGCTTCTGCTCGATATATCTGTAAGTGCAAGTGCAAGTCTGGGGGATATTCTAGTAATATCAGTCTCACCAAAACTCGATAAAGTCACTAGACACGCTTGACAGTTGATGGATGTTTGTTTATTTGATATTTGAGTGTTAGTTTTTATATATAAATAAAATGAATCAAATTTCTTTGTTTGATGCCTTGCGCCTTCTGGATTAAAAGTTTGGTTATGTTTTGGATTTGATTTCAAAGGTTGGTAGCAAGTCGCAATTGCAAGAGAATTGCGACATGTAAAACCAAAGTGCAAGAAACGTTGCAACTATTGTCTTGCTATTGTCTTGCTAACGTCTTACTGCAAGATAATTGCGGGTTGTCTTGCAGCATGTAAAACGGCCTTTAGTCATTTCAAGCTTTTCAGAATACATTAAAATCAATTTTAATAGATTTGGTTAGTTTGGGTTATTCGTCAACAACTTTCGGTTAGTTTCATTTAGTCTCAACTTATTTTAATTATTTGAATCTGTTCCGATACGTTATAATCAATTTTAATAGATTTGGTTAGTTTGGGTTAGTCCTCCAATCAACTTTCGGTTAGTTTCAGTTAGTATCAACTTATTTTAGTAATTTGAACCCGTTACGATACGTTATAATCAATTTTAATAAATTTTGTTAGTTTTGGTTAATCGTCGAATCAAGTTTTGGTTAGTTTCACTTAGTCTCAGCTTATTGTTGTCATTTGAACCGGTGCCGGTGCCGATACAGTACAATCAATTTTGATAGATTTGGTTAGTTTTGGTTAGTCGTCCAATCAACGATACAAAAATGCCGTAACGCGAGACAAAAACATAAACATAAACCATGTTATGACGTGGCCTTGAAAAATCACTTTCATGAAACCAAAGAAGTGTAGTAAAAATGAGATTCCGAGGTATTATATTATTATATATTTTTAAATATATTTTAGGTAATCCACTATTATTGCTATCTTTGAAACTGTCAAAGCTACAAAGTTGATTAAATTAGAAAGTTGCCATTATTGATGCCTTTTCAAGATCGATTTGCAGTGTTGTTAAATTCTTGTTAGATTCTGAGATAGCAACAGTTGTATCACCTAAAAATGACACCTCGTATAGCAATTTTTTTTTCAATTTCCTTCTATGAAATTATTTTTACAACTTTGCTCCGTTTCACTTCATTTTTCACCTGGCCGGCATTTAGTAGGTCTTTCGGTACGAGTCCATACAATCTCCTGAATACATCTCTGACTAGAGAAAGCCACGCGTATCAATCGGACACTTACGCAGCGCATCGGTCATCTCCAGTTGTCACTTGATATAAAAGAATGTGGCTGAATTACATCAAAGGATTTACCGCTGAGTGAACTTAAGGTGGAATTCCCTCGGAGCGGCTATCGCTGACGATAATCGCGTAGTGATTATCGCTCAGCGATAATCGCTATAGGTATGTTTTCCAACCAGCGTTCGCGACATTAAATTTCAAGCGAGTATCGGTAATTTTCCTATTAGTTCTTCGTTCGTTCTGTGTCAGTCAAGTCATTGGAATTAGTTTAAGGCGGAGTAGCAAACTACTTGCGGCTTATATGATGTATGAAGAAGCCGAAGATGATGGCATACTTCAAATGTGTGTGGTTCTACGAGATGAGGTCGATACGATATACAGTATGTCCCCGGATGGGGTTAACACGAGGACAAATGGACTAAAAATTGAAAAATACGATAAAAAGTTCTTGATAAAAGTTTTTGCTTCCTCTAAAACTAAGAACGAGCGATCACAAATTAACAATACCTGTAATTTTCCAAGAGTAAACTACGTGATTTTATTTTTTTTAATAATGTTAAACAAAAAAGTTGATTGCAGATAAGTTATTGAAATGCAGGAATAATATTAACAAGTATACAGGGTGCTACAAATTCCAGTGGCGTAACTGGCGGGGGTGTAGTTACGCCACTGTCAAATTCGTTTCTTGGTATGGGTATCTCGAAAGCCGTAAGAAATACGAGGTCGATTAAATTTGGGCAAAGTTGCGCAATTTAAGGGTGATTGACATGCCGTCGAGAAATTTAGAAAATTCCGTCTACTTCCGGAGATATACGTAAAAAACTGAAAAATCATCGATTTTATTTTTATTTTTTCCTGCCTTTGTTTGAAGAGATAAAGTAAAATAAATGTCACATTATTTTTGTCACTTTTTCTCCTCGACAAGCTGGCGGTTTCGCTTTCGAGCCCCCTTCATCAACTTAATTTTTTTAAATACGGACCTGGGTTTTTTCTCTAATTTTTAAAAAGCCTTTGGTCTCCCAAAACCAACGATGTATCACACTAGTCCGATAGTGGTAACAAATATTGTCATAAGTGAAATCGGGTTAGAAAAGATCCCCCCATCTCTGTCTAACACATTATCTTTTATGGAAAAAATCTAGATTTGTTGATTAATTGATGTGTGCGATACATCGTTGGTTTTAGACCAAAGGCTTTTTAAAAATTTATTATTTATTTAAAAAAATTAAGGGGTCCAATAGCGAAACGTCGGATTTAAAATTTTATACCGACAGCTTGTAGAGGAGAAAAAGTGGCAATAATAATGTGACATTTACTTTACTTTATCTCTTCAAACAAAGGCAGGAAAAAATAAAAAGAAAATAGATGATTTTCGATTTTTTAAGGATATCTCCGGAAGTAGACGGAAATTTCTAAGTTATTTGACGGCATGTCAATCATCCTTAAATTGCGCAACTTTGCCCCAATTTAACTGACCCCGTATCTCTTACGGCTTTTGAGATACCCATACAAAGAAACGAATTTGTAGCACCCTGTCTACTTGTTAATAATATTCCTGCATTTCAATAACTTATCTGCAATCAACTTTTTTGTTTAACATTATTAAAAAAATAATAAAATCACGTGATTTACTCTTGGAAAATTTCATGTATTGTTAATTTGTGATGGCTCTGTATAATATACGGTATTATTTTTGGGCAGTTCTCAGTTTTAGAGGAAGCAAAAACTTTTATCAAGAATAACTTTTTTTCGTATCTTTCAATTTTTAGTCCATTTGTCCTCTTGTTAACCCCATCCGGGGACATACTGTATATCTCTAGACCGGAGGAGGGCTTTTTCACTCAGTTAATACAAATCCATTTGAAGCCTGACGATAAAAAATTCCGAAAATGTTTCAGATTGAACAGACTTCAGTTTAAACTAAGGAAAAGTCCTTGGTCGCAGCGACTATATTTGCCCTGGGAGAAGGCAGTTTGCGACGCACGCTGCCCCCGGCGATTATCGCTGGCGGCTGTCGCTTGGAGGAAAGTGATTCCATAAAAGAACAATAGTATCAGTCTCAGCGCGATCGTCGCAGCGACGATCGCTGAACGATCATCGCAGCTATCGCTCGGAGGGAATTCCACCTTTACTAGTTTACATATACTTTGATTTCAGCCGCTGGCAGTTCAAGAGGATATGGTAAATAATGTAGTCTTTTAAAATATTACGAATAGTAGTTCGTGCTATACCCAAGTTTGATGATAATGCCCTAGTTCCTATCTGCCTATTATACTCTGTGTATGTCAGGACATTAATAATATTGTCTTCAGTTCTTCCATTGTCACGCCTACAAAATTTAGGACGAAGAAATATGCCTGTATCGCGTAGTCGCTGTGCCAAGAGTGGAAAACCTTGCAGTAGAGCTGAAGAACGTTTGGCAGCTGACTAAAGTCTTCACAATCCCACTGGTAATTTCGGCTGAAGGGATCTCGGGTTATCCCAGAACATCATAGGATACGCGCAGAAGGCAGTTATACATGCCATATAACCCGCAAATTTCTGAACGGAGCCTGAGTGGCAGGAACTGATTTGTTTTTCCACCAGGTTACTCCAGCCTAGTAATCAGGCTAAATAGAACCAGGGAAAGCTAAATTAATGTGGATAATAATAATAATAATAATAATCATAATAATAATAATAATAATAATAATAATAATAATAATAATAATAATAGTAGGTCTTGTTGAATTCATATTGATATTTTTACATTTGAATAGTACATTTTCTTCACGTTTGTATTACCTCAAAAAATTAAAGCATAACCCACAACAAGCACATTACGTGGTTTCACATTTTATTAATACGAATTCAACGAGCCCATCGTTCAGTAAATCGAGAGTTCGTCAAAGATAAACTCTAAATCATTGTAATTTATAGTTTACCATAATTGATATCAATAAATAGATTATTATTAGCCATTCAACTCTAATTGTAGAACCTTATCCGCGCCGAAATATAGACATATAAATTACGGATCGGGAGCCGAAAGAGGGCATTTGTAGGTTATAAACCCCGAGACCGTCCGTCGGACATACCAGACTTTAGGTACGGTGACCTCCAAACTGTAACGTCTTCTGGGATGCCGGTGACTGGTGGTGTTGCCGCCTTTAATTGGCGAATGGTTCACTTAAGTAATATTATAACGTAGGGAAATTTGCAGCGGATGCAAATTGTACATTATTGATCTTCGACGAACCTATTTATTAATACTTTTTTTAACCCACAGTAACTCGAACTAGAGAAAACCCAACGGAAGAAAATTCTTAAAATGAAATATGTAATAAATAAAAAAAATAAGAAACAGGACACTATATAATATAATTAAATATATGCTTCCTTGTTTCTATGCGAAACGTTTCCCGGATATAGGTTTTCTGTTCAAACAGCAAACAGGAATAAAAAGCAAAGTATAAATCAATTGCCATGCGGCGACACGTCAATTATTGTATTGTTTTCGTACGGTTTCGTGGAAAAAATCTTCAAGGGGAAAGGAAAATGATGAACTGGATATATCGCTCAAGGAAAAATAGAAAACGCTTCGCCAGACACAAGATTTATTAATTTATTTTTATTTTTCTATTTGGCAGGTATATATAGATTCTGGTTAAGTGAGGTTTATTAGGACAATTTCATTAATAACGATAGTAATCGTGTATCAAAGGAAAATTTTGAAAATCGCGCGCATTTGACGTAATAACTCGGAAACGAAAAAAGAGGATCCCCAAAAGCAATTGACCATTGGCGGCCCTCAAATGTTGTCTAAAAACGTGCCAAATAACAAATTTCCATGCGCAGCCTAAAGAAGTTTTCACTTCAAAAACACCTTAGTATTGAAATTGAAACCGTGGTTTTTTAGACTTAAAATATTAAATTTGACACGTAGTGTAAATAGAATATAAATATAATTATTGAAACATAAATAATTCTGGCATGCACTTGCCCAAAATTACCGTAAAATTCCAAACATCCTCCTAATGTCACGATAGATACCCATTCCGGTGACGACCGACCTCCGCAACACACCATTTTTTGACTTAATTAATATAATTTTAAATTTCGTATTATACGAAATTAGGTTCGCGACGAGACAACCTTGATCTATGCTAATAGACTTTTCGGGTGCCGATCCGATCTAACATCTTTTCGACGGTCGCAAAAAAAATTCGGAACGGTTCAAAAACCTTCAAAAACGGTTCAGCGGCACGGTCGATCGGAGGAAACCATGGAGTTTGGCCGGCTAGAATTAGCGGATTCTATTTTTTTAAGTTCTATTTATATTTTAATCAAGCCAAGTTCCAATTACAGATTAATAGAGAGAATATCCGCTACGTGGTAATTGATGACCCAGAATACGATCTAAATGTAAATAAAGAAAGTCTCTTTGTTCTTGGTTCTGAAAATGTCGCTAAGAAAGTGTAGGAATGAAATAGTACAGGGTGTCCGGTTATAATTGCAACCCCCCTTTAACTTTTTTATTTGCCCTGGTATGAAAAAATGTTATATACAATGCCGAACTTGCCTCTTGGATTGTATGGTGTTCATTCTGGAAAATATGCCGATCTTTTGTGGTGGAGTAACCGAACTGAATGAGCATAGTTTTGCTTACGTTCATAACAAAATTGTTGACAGCAAACCAGCTTTCCAGGGTGGCCAGTGTTTCAAAGATTACGGTATTTGGATCCAAATCCTTTTGCAGTGAGAAAACTACTGAGGTGTCATCTGCAAACTGTACCATATGGCGGTTTATCAGTTGAGGTAGCTCATTGGTATAAATTATAGTGGCCTCAAAAGAGACCCCTGGGGTACACCCTGTTTAATGAGCTGCCAGTTTGAGGCTCTTCTTTGTTGGACATGTCAATCACACACTGCTCCCTATTGTGGAGATATGATTTTCTTATGAGCTCAAGTGCTACACCTCTTATACCATACTGTTCAAGCTTAAACAAAAGTACCCTATGACTGACACTATCAAATGCTTTTGATAGATCAATACACATTGCCAAGGTTTGCTGGTTGCTGTTTAATGATTCCAATATTTTTGTCAAGGCTTGATGGTAGATTTTTTCCTACGAAAACCATTCTGAAGACTTAAAAAAATATTATTTGATTCTAGAAATTGAACAAGTCGTTCATTTATTACTTTTTCATAGATCTTATTTAAATTATTAAGAAGAGCAACAGGTTTATAATTTTTTATTTCTGCATTATCACCCTTTTTTGTAAATTGGTTTAATCATTGCTAATTTTAATTTTGTTGGAAAAATACCTGAATTCAAAGTTAGATTTATTAAATATTGTCACGACTAACAACCATCCGAACGTTTTTGTGCTACCCTATAGAA
>MU187036.1:66678-80431 GCA_016904865.1 Pissodes strobi
ATAGCAAAGTTGTAATTCTGTTAAGAACCCACGGGAAAAACGTAACAATATGATAAAATTGGAGCAAGCTCATTTAAGCAATACTTCACCAGAGAGAAAGGGATTTCATCTGAGCCAGTAGATTTTTTGTTTTTAATGTGCTCTATAATATTTTTAATTTCATAGGAGTTAGTAGGATTTAAAAAAAATTGATTTACTAAAGTTTTGAACGTAATTAAGCATGCCCATTTTTCAACATTAAGAACTGGGCAAGCATTGATGTAATAATTATTAATATTGTCAAGAACTTCATTTTTAGTTTTATTTCCGGAAGCAAGGTTTTTTAAAACAGATTGATTTTTAGTTTTCTTTACATTTGTATAGTTCTTCACTAGATTCCAGATTGTCTGGCCAGGATTTTTTGATTGCACAAGTTTCTCAATATTTGACAATTTTTTAGCCTTGTTTAAGATACTTGAATACCTTTTATAGTGCTCAAAGGAAATTTCACCATTTAACATACCTCATAGCATTCGCTTGTTTTGAGAGGAAATTTTTATCCCCTTTGTTATCCATGATTTGGTTTTTGTGTTTTTACTTACCACTTTTTTTGGAAAGCACAACTCGAACAACTGCAGGAATTGACCTATGAAGAGCTCATAGGCTTGATCAGCATGCTGTAATTAAAGAACATTGCTCCAGTTAAGTGAGCTCAGATCATTTCTAAATTGGCACATTTTAGCTTTGGAGAATATTCGTTTTTGGAGAGATATAGGCTCATTTCTCGATAGAACCCCAGTGAGGCAAACCTCAATTAATTGAGCCTCATGGTCTGATATTGCAGTTTGAATGATTGTATATGGCTTTAAACACTGTATCAATATTCACAAATATATTATCCAAGAGAGTCTCGGAAAAAGGTGTTACTCTAGTAGGACCAAATATGGTTTGTTTTAAATTGAAACTATTCAGAACATCCAAAAACAATTTTTTCTACTACCGTGCGTAAAATACTTACTTTACGCACTCTCTAAGATTCGTAAAATAGGCCTTTTTAATGTGCAGTACGTAAAGTAAGGTATTTTACGCACTAGTGCGTAAAGTAAAGTTGACATATTTTTTGACGTTTACTGACATATTTTTTGACGTTTAGGGCAGTGCATAAAATAATATATTTTACGCACTAGTGCGTAAAATAATTTATTTTACGCACTAGTGCGTAAAGCAATATAACATTATTTTTATTTTTTCATATATTTTTCGATAGTAGAAAAAATGTTGTATGCTACTCATGTGTAAAGTACCTTTTTTTTATTCATGGGATTGTCATTCATAAAAAAAGATTCACTTTACACACTTGTTGCATAAATAACTATAGTATTGATTATATTCTCCAAGAGATCAATATTAATATCTCCACACATAAATATTTGGTGTCTATAATATTTGACATCTAAGACATCTAAGAATTGTTTTACGTTACCTTGAGGAGGTCTATATATACAAAGAACAACAATCCTTTGGATACCGTTTTCAATGGGAGAACATTCAACAAGGCCTTCGATGCTCAGGTCTCCAATGTCCCTAACTTCATTATAGCTGTCTTCAAATTCTTTCTTAACAAGGATACAGAAGCCCCCATCTTTTGTCGAGCTTCTGACGAAGGCCGATATTAATCCATATCCATCAACCTTCAAAATCCCCATTTCCGCGTGGGTATACCAGTGCTCAGTGGCACAAATGATTGTTGGATATTTCAAGGTTTCCTGAATTATTACTTCCAATTCATTTATCTTGTTTTTAAGGCATTGGAAATTTTGATGAAGTAAGGTTAGGTCTAGGTTGTGGTCATTCGATGTTCTCGATGCATGGGGGGTCGTCTAAGGTGCAAAAATGGTTTATCGTTATTCCCGGGCCCCAGATGTTTGCTGACATAACTCTTGATTTGATGTTGGTTGGCACTTCAATTTTAAATTTGCTTTTCCGCGTCACCATTTTGTCACACTTGCACGAGGTTTGAACTTTTGTTTTTATGTAGTTTGTCAGTTCTTCAGCACTCGCTTCTGGATCAAGTCCAGATAAGAACAAGCAGGACATTTTTTGTGCTACCTTTAGACCAAAGTTTGGACAATCACTGGTGCAGGCCTTGGTCTTTTCGAAAATCTACTTTTCCGACTTTGTTTTTGTCAACCCTCCTCATCAGATATGGAGTCTTTTTTTCTTGGTTTGCTTGTTTTGCGTGTTCCGTATGTTTTTTCAGCTTGTGGACCTTATTTTGATTTTGATTCTCAGTTCTCGTCGTTTTTCTGTTATCATCTGTCCGAGTCAGAGATTGCATGTTTGGTTACCATGTCGTGACTTCTTCAAGTTGAGTTTCCGTATTTTTGGATTATTTTTCAAAAACTGCCTCAGAATTCTCGCCGATTCCATCTGTTAGCGCCAACGCCAAGCACTGGTTGACCCTGATTTGTTTGTCAGCTCTGATGAATTGGACTGCTTCTTCGAATCATTAGCTCCCATCACAATGACGATTTCTGGTGAGTCAGTGTGAGTCGATTGGTTTGTGACTGTTTCGGATTTTGTTATTTTATTGGGTGACCGACTTTTATTTGTAGTCTCTCTTATGTTTCCGGAAGGCGGATCTTTAGACACTTCCGATTGTAAATTCCGGCTTAAGATTTCTAAATAGACAATTTTATCTTCTAGGAGCCGTTTGTTCTCTTCTAAGAGGATGTTTTTGCTCTTTAATTCCTCTGCCAGCTCTCTCAGAAGTCTAATATGTCCACTTTCGTCTTGTTGTACTTTTGAGGTTATGTCATGCTCGCGACACAAATGACGCGTTTTATCCATGATCTTCACTATTTCTCTCCAGTCTCTTAGCGCACAGGATTTGTGGAACACTTTCACACATTCCACGCACACCATACCACTAAAAGGTTTTGTTTTACAGCAAGTAGGATTAATCTTTTTATCGGCGATCATAGACTAGTCAGAGCTACGATCACAATAAATCTTAAGAAAGAAAGAACTAAAATGATAAACAAAAAAAAACATCAAATAGGATGGACTCCTGTAGAAAATACTAAGGTCTATGAGGAGGCTGTTCGGAATAATCTTGAAGAAACAGACTTGGAGGAAATGGACGTAGAAACAATAAACAATCGCCTGTTGGAAGCCGTGAAGAGTGCAGAGAAAAAGTATAGAACGAGGGCCTCTGGAAGATAAAATCAGCACAGACACGAAGAACCTTATGGAGATACGAAGAGAGCTGAAGAACCAGAACGACACAAACAGGGACGAACTAGGACAGTTAAATAGAGATACCAAGGCGGTAAGAAGAGATGTAAGGTAATATAACACCATCAAGTAACGACTGTCATTGAAGAAAACAAAAGTTTAAGGGTGCTAAGAAGAAGCCTCGTTACGGGTAAGAAAAATATATCCAAACTTGCAAACCATCAAGGACAAATAACATCAAATAAGGATGAGATTATCAAGATTGTAGAAGAGTTTTACAGAGAGCTGTACAGAGAAGAACAAAAACGAAGTTATTAAGATCAGGAAAGTGGAAAATGTAGGATCAGAGGACATTCCAGAGATAACTATAGCGGAAATCTCAAAGTCACTGAATGAGATGAAGAACAATGAGCAACTATAGACCGATTAGCCTGTTATCCCACCCGTACAGACTGTTTATGAAAACAGTCGCTAAAATACTTCTATCAGCCTCCTGAACAAGCCGGATTTGGAGCTAAGTATGGAAGAAATGCCCACTAACAAACCATCAAAACGCTGATTGAAAAGACTAGTGAATACAATAAACCTTTGATCCTGGTCTTCGTTGACTGAGAAAGCATTTAATTATGTCAACCAAAAAGCAATGCTTAATGCTCTGGCTGAATGTAGAATAGACTATAGATACACCTTCCTCATTGAGTATATCTATGAACATGCTACAACTTGTGTAAGGCTTCATGAGGGCACGGAGAACTTTCGTATTGAAAGAGGGGTTTGTCAGGGAGATACAATTTCTCCAAAGCTATTCACATCAATTGGTCAGTATGCATGTAAAACCGTCGACTGGAATCGAGTGGGTATTAATATAGGCGGAAAGTTTTTAAATAACCTCAAGTTTGCGGATGACAGCTTTGACCAGACAAGGCACTGCTTCAAAAGGGGTTGGCCTCAAGATAAACTTTTCTAAAACCCAATTCTTGACTAACCTGGTTCACCCCAAGAACATCTCCGTGGATGGCAAGGACGTCGTGCCAGTAACCTCCTACAAATATTTGGGTCACGAGATAAGAATAGGCAGGGATAACCAAACATGCGAACTAGTAAGAAGAATAAGCCTAACCTGGGCTGCATTTGGAAAGCTAAGAGACCTTCTCAGATCAAGTATCCCAATGAGTCTGAAAAGAAAAGTGTTTGATCAATGTATTCTACCTGTAATTATGTATGGTGCAGAGACTCTAACCTTAACAGAAACAACGGTGTCCAAATTGCAGGTCACCCAAAGAGCCATGGAGATAATAATGTTAGGGGTATCATTACTAATGCCACCATCCGCAAGCGATCAGGAGTAACAAAAGTTTTTGTAAGGATAACCACCCTAAAGTGGAACTGGGCTGGCCATGTAGCGAGAACAAACGATGACCGATGAACAAGGAGAATTTTGTAGTGGAGAAACCGAGTACAAGCACACAGAAACCGAGGATCGCCTCCATCAAGATGGATCGATGACATAAAGAGAATAGTATCGAACTGGATACAGGTGGCGCAAAACAGGACCGTTTGGACAGATGTGCGAGAGGCCTACGTACAGCAGTGAACATCAGGAGCTATGTTATGATGATGATGATGATGATGACTTGGAGACTCATTAACATACTATAGATGCAATGTAGCCAATAGATGATCTTAATATTTTATGTGATATTTTATTTTGAAATTCCATGGAAATCAGTAAAAGTAAATTCACGGTAGAATGATGAATACGATTTGAATAGAAAAACAATGGATAAAATGTAGATAGAATGGTGAATGAGAATTTATTCAAATAAGAAAATGTAAAATAATTTGATAGAAGATCTAATAATTAGATTAGACCTGTTTTGAGCCGTTACAGCTCCTCCTCTCCTATGATAGGAGTACATTTTAAAAACGATTATGGCGACATGATTTGTCAAGAAAGCACTAAATCTTATAATACTAATAACAACAGAAATTAATGCACTTTAATAACGCAACCAGGCTGAGAATTAAACGATCGAGCAGTAAGAGACATGTGGCATGCGCATTGCAAAATATAAACTCTCTCACTGAAATATGGATATAGAAAGATAAGCAAAGTAAAATCTAAGTAACGAAAGGCAGGATAATAAAAACCCTGAGTTAATGGGAAAAAGAACTACAATATAATAATCCTCCAGTTAATACATCCCGAGTAGTATCCCATGGATGAAGAATCATATGTCCGCCAGAACGAGGTGGAAATGCTCCGGCCCTACTTAAAAGTCGTGGCGATTGTTGGCATTGTGCACCGGTCCTCACCAAGATCACATCCAAAACGTCACTAACACGGTTCCGCAAGCACAGAGACCACGCCCGGAGAATACCTCTCTAGAAGTGGAAAGAAGAAAATATAAGGCGGGGTCGGAGTAACGCAGGATAAGGTAAAGCAAGGTGCTCCACAGTAAGCTAAAAATAAGGTAAGTAATCCAGCAATCGATAGACAAAAATAATTAATGGGTTATCCTAGTACTGTCACTCCACTAATCTGCTGGAATCTAAGACCAACTAGCTAGAGCATAGAAAAAAAACATCCGTATTACTGGCTATAGACTGTAGATACTTATGGCCGATATTTCAAGGTACGATACTTTTCTATAAAATATCGTATCGTATCGATATTTTTTTAAAGTGGTGCATCCCTACTACCTGTTTAAGCAAAATATTTGTTAGGGCAGTACCAGTGTAGTCCTGTCACGTTTGCGTAAAAATTCTTGCATGTTTTATGCTTGGATTCGATCTTCTGTTGACCTATACTGATATGTTCTTACCATAATCGCTAATAACAAAAAAAATCAAGGTAAACATTGGTATCTTTCTGTTTAAGTAGTAGCGCTATTATTGGCTCGAAACAACACGTTAATTTAGCCTAATAATCACGACTTCCAAACATCGCGATGGGGAAATACGTACAACTTTTTTTCGGTGTGTATTAATAAGCTGCTAAATTAATAATCGAGCAAAGACTTTTGGGATGACGTAAATCAGCATTTTCCTCTCATTGCCTTTTGATTTTTAATATCGCTACTAGCCTTGAATATGATAGGCAATATTCACACCCATTTAATCTAAAATTATATTGCCTGTATTAATAAAGGAACCCGGTTTTCATTATAGGCGGTTTCTCGGTATTTACAGAATCTGGATTTAATCGGATTTTCTAATGGTCGTCGATCGCATTTGGCTTGTCAAACCGTTGTTTTTTGCTTACGATTGTCAATAAAGGAGCTTCAAAACGTTATTTTGGAAGCGTGGCGTTTATTGTTTGCTATAAATGCTAAACTAGCCCATAATACAACAATTACTAGTTTATTCCGTTTAAAATATATTAATTTTCATTTCCATCCCTATAATTTATACATCAAAGGCTTTTTTCAGTTAACGTTACGTAATATTGGCACGCGATAGGGGGCTATACCTACTCAACGTTATCGACTGCAATCAATTTTGTGTATGATCGCAGCTGATATAGGGAGAAGTGTATAGTAAAGTTGACTTTATTAATATTATAAAACATGGAAGTTTTGAAGCTTATTAAAGAGATATGGCGTATCAACAAAATTGAAAATAGCGCGTGCATATAATTCATAATCAAAAAATGTTTGAAAATAAATTTTTAAAAACAGCAAATTCAAAGAGGAGTAAGTCTAAAATACAGCCCCTGTTAACTGTAAAGTCTACGTTTGTGGGGAGCTCTTATGGCTCGCCATTCGACAATGTCATTTCTTTTATATACCTACTGTGTTATTTTCGAAATTCGGCCCCCATTGACTATAATGTCCTTTTCAATCGTGTGAACAATTCTTATATATTTCAGTTCTATACAGGGAAGGGAACCAACCCTTCCTTTGGCCTTTGGGAACCACTTCTTTTATTCTGTTTAGTCTAGACGTAATACAGAGCGCGAACAAAATGTGATACACGAAGAGAATAGGGATAAAAATATTTGCTTTAATCGCACCGATTATACTTTGTCTATATACGACATAAATGCCGTGGGTCATCGGGCTTAATTACAGATGTCCTTTATTTAGTAGTAGTTTCATAAACTTCCCTGTTTTAAACATTTAAAAGAATATAAATCAATCCATCATATTCACGCTGTTCGATACGCGATAATCCTCAGATCAGGATCAAAAATCCCCAACAACATGTCATAACACGTTATATTTACCACCGTTTGAAAGGTAAACTTTATCTAACCTTACCGTCGAACATTCAATAAATATTGATAATTCGATCCTGTGTATCGTTCAAAAAAAAAAAACAATAAAAAAATCCGAAAGGTCGCTCTAATGAAAGATGGTTGCATCTGGTTAATATAGGCGAAATATGAAAGTTAAATTTTTAGCGAAAATATTTAGATGATCGAACGATTTTCGAAAATATTTTTCGCGTGTATATTTTAGTGTGTAGGTACAAAAGAGTGATTATAACAAACAGGGCAAGCGATGAAATAAATTTAATTTTTAATCGTTGGAATTGTTTTTTTTTGTAGCTGCAAGTTTTTGTAAGAATTGAAATTGATCTGCTAATGAAACTAAACCAAACGTTTTTATATATAGATATCTAAAGGTGTGACAATTTTTTGAAATCCAATATTTGAACTTTATTCACAGTAGGTTTAAGCTTTATCTGGTAGATTTTCCTTATTTCCTATATAAAATGCAATTATTTATTACTTACCTCTATGGATACAAATTATAAGAATTTCAACGTGGGCCTTACCTGAAAAAAAAACATTTATGTAAGTATAACAGTTTTAATAATAATAATAATTTATCTAAAGTAAATAAAGGAATAAATATCTGCGCAACCGTTTCGTCGAACTCCATCATCATATAATTTTTTTATTGAGGAGGCTTTAATATAGTTACATAATGCTGATCACACTCTATCGCAGATTATTTTTAAAATATCGGGATCAATAATACCACATTATTGATTCGGTGGTAATCGGGACGTCACTATTTACCATTGTTATTTAATATTTATCGAATGAATGTGTCAATATTTCATCAATGGCCGCACAATCCAACTAAAACGGCCTTGGCGTCAGGATTTAATTGAATTAATTTGTAATTAGTTTTGCGTGATTGTAAAAACGGGACATAATTATTATTTCTAATATATTGCGTTTTTAAAAGCTGCATGTCTGGATCCTTTAGGCAATGTATGTAACATAATTCGTATTTTACACTTTACCTAGGAGTTTTATAGAATGCCTAGGAATTCCACGCATTGCCCAATAGCTTCCAAGCAATAAACAAAATTAGCAGTTTACAAAGCTTTTTTTCCTTAATTTTGGGCATGCCTTGAGTTAGTTTGGGCTAGGTTCTGCTCGTTTTGCATGATATTTCAATATAGACACTTGTGATATTTCTTGAAAACTGATAATGAAAAATATCGGTTGATAGTAGTATGTACAGGGTGGCCCGTTTGTAATGGGATGACACCTTATCACAGAATCTACGGGGTGTACCAAAAAAATTTAATACAAAAATTGTTTCGATTTACTTAAACCTTTAAAATCTTAATAATAATACTAGAGATAATTAGTACACTGCTTTTAGATATTTCAAAATAATTTAAAATGATATTTTTCTCTACATATGCACTATCAAGGTCTCATCAAGCCGAAACATTTTATGTAGAGAAAAATATCTTAATAAATTATTTTGAAACATCTAAAAGCAGTGTACTAATTATCTCTAGTATTATTAATCAACGATGTTTCACAAGGATCCTACCGCAGAAACTATTCATTGTATTTAAAATATTATATTTTAATATATGGGTGAATATCTGATAAATGAGCCTCGACATGTCCTAGCTTACAATTACTAAACAAAATAAAAATTTGACACCAAAATGCCATGTTTTAATACCTTTTTATATCTCTTACTAGTCAACCATACTTATAATTATTTAAATTATTTATTTCAGAAATTACTGAATTCTTAATGTTCATTTTCTCATTCCCGTGGCATGTCTTTTACCCGACCTCTTTAACTAATCTTACATTTTCTCACAAATATTAAATGAAATTCAATAAATTATTTAGGTTTTTGCGAAGCGGAAGGAATGTTCTTTGAATAATTCCAAAGAGTACTCGCCTTTAATTTTTTTTTTGCCAAAAATGATCACCTAAACTTTGTCTACAACTTTTCGCTCATTCCCGTGGCCCATAGCATTATTTCTCGCAAAAAAATACAAAAGTTGGAATTTTAAATTTTCGCGGGCTTTAATCAGTTGTTTTACACTTCTGCTTCATATCTGTCGATCAGTTTACCGGCAGATGTGGTCGAGTAAAGAAATGTCGATCGAATTTGTCTAGTGGCCACGTGGGTAACGTTGTAGTCCCTCATTCCCGTGGTAAGTAAATTCTAGATCAAATATAATGATTTTTTGATATTGATTAAATTTGTGGGCTTGTTTTTTGAGCTATTGTACAATTATGTCAACATGATTTCACTTGAACATAGCTAACTTTTTATTCTGCCGATTTTGTAGAAAAATATCATTCCCATGTCACTCATTCCCGTGCAAATTCTATGGCACGGGAATGAGACATAAGACACGGGAATGATCAAATTAGGTATATCTTGTATAGGAGATAATTTTTTGGTTACAGGAAGATGGCTAAGCAGTCTAGAGAAGATGTATTAAGAAATAAAAGAGAAAAAGAGAGAGAAAGGAGAAAACAAATTTGCGAAGATCCACTAAAATGGTCCCAACAACAGCAAAAAGAAAAAGAAAAATATAATAGACAGAAGCAAAAGAAAGTAAAAAATTAATTAGAGATAGGACACCAAGAGAAAGAAGAACTAAATGAAGGCAATGGAAAAGGAACTCGAAGAACTATTACTTACGGCAAAAGATATTGTCACGAATTGTATTTTTTATCTGTGATGCCACGCCTTACTTAGCGTGTAGGAGAGTAGCTCAGATTTAGAAACGCACTACCTCAAGTTGAGAAGAGATCATAAAGGAGACACATCGATAAAAACAATAACAAATTTATTTACAAACAAACTTAACAACGGTTAGACTGTATACTAATAAAGGCGTGTTTAAGATTATAGATGAATTAAGAGTTTACACTATACCCAATTAATCTGAAATGCATGTCTTCTCGAGGGAGGGTTAGTTCAAAGTTTGTCTAGCAAGCGACGTCACTATTTTATTAATAAATTTTATGTGAGCGGAGTTGTCTTTTATTTAGGTATTTGTTCTGATATTTATAAAGTAAGTCCTTTAAGGTTATCACAAATTGCTAAGGCACTTTCACTACTTTTTAAAACTCCCCAAAAACTATCGCTTTACTGGAAGTTCTGATACTTCATAAATTCGACTCGTTCATCCAAGTTAGGTAAGGACCTGACAACCTTATACCTGTGCATAAGTGTTCTCAGTTATGGGGGTTGTGGGATAGAACAGCTAGAAGTGGACGTACCTGTGTACTGTACCGCAACTAGACTGAGCGGTTTGAGAAGCCCGAAAGCCTGATGAACTTCCGCTAATGTGATTTCCCATTGTGCTAGTGCACTTGGCACTCTTGCACTGTTGTGGTCCTTGTTAATTTGAGTTAGTGAGTTTGTTGAGTTGATTTTGAGATGTTCTGGGATTCGAAGAGCCGTGGTGGAGGAACGCTTTGAACGCCTTGGAGCCGTTAGTGTAGGAACGAGTGTTGCTTGTTTTTGAGATTTGAGCAGACGAGAGAATTGCTGTAGACACCTAGGCGAGGCTGACCAATTTGGATTATGCAGATTTCTCCGCAAGTCCAAATCGGCCACCCCAGGAAGGAAATGCACGTGATACGCAGGGAGTTACCCCCTGACTCTACTTCTACGCATGGAGCCCATACGGCGAGCTACCCCGTGCAGATCTTTAACTCCTGTACACCCCCGTTTTTAGGCGGGAACCCGGCCTAGGGCATCAGCGATGCTCTCGTCCCCAGCTGTTATTTAGATCATTCTTGTTTATTAGTGATTTTTGAAAATTTTAATTTGAAATTTGAAATTTGGGTTTTGGAATTTGAGATTTTTGATTTTTGGACAATGAACGAACCTTTTTAGAAATTTAGAAAAATTTAGAAAATTTTGAAGAATTTGAGAATTTTGAATTTTTGAAAATTTTGAAGATAAGAATGATATTGATATTATTTTTTTTGGGTTTTTTGATTCTTTATTTGTGTTCGTGTTGTGTGCATGGGTGTTTTTTACGAATGCGAGTTTGCGAGTTAGCCACTGAAATTGGCGAATAATTTCAGTGTTGGGTTGTTGTTTATTAGTTCAGTTATTCTATTAATTTTTGCTGCTATGTCCTGTTCGGACATTGCTAAGAGAGTAATTAAATCGTTTGATAGCTGCGTCGCATTCGTATTTGTGTCATTTGTTGTGTTTTTAGTTGTGTTTTTTGGTACTGTGTTGATTGGTTTGGTTTCTTGCTGTGGGTGTGTGATCTGAGCGTATGTGATGTTATTGTTTACTGATCTAGTTTGAGGTAGTGGTTTTTTGAAGTTTGGGTTTTTAGTGCAGAGTGAATAGTTTGCCGGGTGCTCCCCTCCGCAATTACAGCACTTTGCTGGGGTTTCTGTAGTTTTGGTGCATTCTTTGTAAAAATGGGGGCCTGCGCACCTATGGCACACAGGCTTGGCAAAGCAGTTTGAAATTGTATGTCCAAACTGCTGACAATTATGGCATTGTGAGTGTATTTTGTTTAAGCTTCCTCTCTGAAGCTCAATAGTTACTGGCAAGAAGTTAATTCTTTCCTCTTCAAGGATTTTGATGTCCGATTGAGGGAGGAGTACTTTCACAAAATCAGTAAGAAACTGACGTCTCTTACCAGTCCTGAGCCAGTACAGCTCCCTGGGGTCGTAGCCCCTGTCCTCGATGTCGTTTTTAATATCAGTTAATGACATTTTGTTATCAAGTCCCTTAATTATGACGTTTAACATTCTATCTTCTGGGAGAAAATAAGAATGGAAAGGGTACTTTTTGTTTTTGAGATATTTGGAGATGTTTCTATGATCATTTGGAGTGTTGGGGGTGATCTGGATTCCCAGTTTTGATTTTTTCATGTTTGAAAAATTGAACTTAAGATAAGACAGATCCTGATATATCTTTGTCCAATGTTCTGGGCACCTGATGATTATCGGTACCACATCTGGATTTTTTGTGACTGAAGTTTGGGCAGGGGTGTCTTGGGTATTTGCTGCTGATTTCTCAGCTTGAGTTTGAGCCGAAGGGGTGGCCTCGTCTTGCTTCTTATTTGAAGAGGCTAGAGGTTTGAAAATGATTGTTGGAATATGTACTGGGGATGGTTTTCTGGCTGGCTTAGTTGTGGAGTCAGAAGAGACTTCCATCTCTTCTTCCTCTTGTACTGAATTTACGGAGTGGGCCACGGTTGTTTTTGTGTTTGTGTTTTGCTTACTGAAATGGATCCTTACTTCTTCTTGAAAAGTTTTATTTTCACTGTGCAAATCAGCGATCATTTTGCTCTGACCACTGACTTGATTAACTAAGTGTTGGTTTTGAGTTTTTAACTCAGTTATTAGATCGTTACATTTGGATAAGTCTGCTTTAAGAGTTTGAACTGTTTTTCGCAGCTCTCGGTTTTCAACCTCAAGCTGCTCTATTTTTGTTGAATCCATTTCAATCAGCTGTGATATGTGTCGTGAATTGGGTATGTGTGCTTGTTGTTTTTTACTCACTGTTTTTGTCGGTGGTAATGTTTTGGTCGCCTTTTTCGACGTCGGTTTATAAGCCGACGGAGTTTCGGAGCAGTCTGGTTGTTAGTTCGTCTACTAATTTTTCTTTTTATGTTAGCTCCATTTTTCCATGATTAATATAGCTTGGTTATTACTTTATATAGGAATTATCAATATTTTTTTACTACCTATGGTTTTTGTTCCTTTAGTAACTGTAATTTAGTACTTAGAAAAGACGTTTTGCTTGATGTTTTTTTTTATTAATATTTTTTATTCGATTTTTTGGCTTATAAAAATATATATTCACATTTGGTTTATGTTTTTATTTTGTAATATTTTTTGTCATAAGTTTAAATAAAAGTCTGCTTTTAAAAATAAGAATCACATATATAATGAAAATATTCCCATTCCCGTGTTTATTACCCTCATCCCCGTGGACAGAGTTTAAGAAAAACTGTTAAAAATGAAAAGGAAGGGATTTTTTTACGTTTTATGATTTACTAACATAACTGATAACATAGACTTTACAAATAATCCTAATTTTCGTTTTGAAATAAAAAAAAAGTTTTGTTACAATTTTATTTCTCAGAGGCTCATATTCTGTATATTCACCCATATACAGGGTGTTCGGATTTTCGTGGACAAGTATCAACTTCCTTGTTTTAAATAGAATACCCTGTATATTAGGACTTTTTGAGTTCCTCAGAAAATTTTAGATATTTTTTATATATAATATCCTATACCGTTTTCGACATATTTTCAATATTATGT
>MU187037.1:0-15314 GCA_016904865.1 Pissodes strobi
TCCAATTTGATTCGTCCTGAGATTTCTACCTTTACTGAAACCATTCCAATGATTTCCGGCGACTCCTAAAACAAACAATATTATGATATGAATATTATCTCATACTCAACAATATTAATAGTTTCTGGTGACAATGTTGCCTAAATGATTTTAGATTCTGAGATCATTTGTATGGTTATTTGCTCACCGCATGCCATAAACATATTTGAATGTAATATTTTGTTTTGATTGTACCATGATTCACCATATGTTTTTATTTTATATTCTATTACTTTAAGTAGAATACTGAATTTAAGATTAATTAAGTCAACATCGTTGGTACTGATATATTAATAAAAGTCAGTACATTGTCGGTAGAATATTCCATTATATGAAACAATCGCTGGAAAGCAAGTTGTCACTCTTCGTCAAGGAAAACTATTTTAAACGTTTAAATTTAATATATCTTTGACTCCGTCAATGGTGTGTAAACAACAATATGTCAAATAAAGAAAGAACATGCTTCTACCCTCTCAAATGCATTCCGCGTCCGCGCAATTCCCGCTTTATTCTCCCTGCCGCGACGGTAGGAAAAATTAGATTTTAGTGCCTGATAAACACTCAACCGTGAAGCAACGGTCCAGTCACCGCTCTACTTGACTTTGGCGCCAAAAACATGTTTGCGCCCGTTTGACGCGAAGATATTTAGTTACCTTTCTCAATGGTTTGCATAGATATTTAGGAAATATCTGCTGTACCAGGTTCCATTTGAATTAAGGACTCTTTTGGGCGTTTTTACGCATTTTCGCAGAAACGCGGTAAGTTAAGTTGAGAACATTGCAGAAGAAGTAAAGCAATAAGGTATTAGTGTGAACGGAAAAGCAGTCAGTTAAATCAAGTTTGATTAAACTCAGTAAAGAGAGGAGTCGAGTTAAACTCAAATAATCAAAAAATGTGTTAGATATTAGATATTTACTAGTAGAACAGATTTATATACGCTACGCGAACAGATAAATATCCTTACAGAGCCAAATGACTTCTGCCACCTGAGGGCATTCGAATCGGCTGCCGCGTCTGTATCGCGAATATTTTTAATTTCACGCTACGTCGCGGTAGGATTGTACTCCGGCGTTGTCAGACTTCAGACTGTTTTGCAATATCTCAATAATTTCTAGCGCACTATTACGAACACGAATTCGCGTAGTGAATAAATATGATATGCATCTGTATTAGGCAGTTGGAGTTGAAAACATATGATAAAAATTATTAATTTATATTAATATATTATTATAGGTAATGTAACAAATTTAACTAATTTCACAGGATATTAAGTTGAAATTTCTGAAGTTTATATATCTCCCGTTGTTAAGATATATAACAGCAAACTTAAAGACTTAAAAGGTAAACTTAAACTTAAAAATATAAATATGATTCAAACTTAAAAAGTAAGAAAAAAAAGATTAATTTGTGAAAGTAATGTTTGTGTAAGATTTCCAAATTAAAATATAGCAATTTAATATTTTATTGCTTCAAATTTATGTTAAAAACGACCGAAGAAAATAACCAAGTGAAAGACGACCTAGTAAAAGAACGACTTTTTTTAGCAAAACCTGTTAATTTAAATTATTAATTCTTACAAATTTGGTAAATTTTTAATTTTTTGTTTGTTGCTTTGTGACACTTTTCTTGACCATTTGCAAAACTTAAATAATGTGATTTCGACAAACTTGTAATAAAGACAATTTATGACTATGACAGTCGTCGGTTTTTAATCCTAACCAAATTAAATTTCTTGAAATAATTTTATTTTTGTAGCTACTAGTTCCTGATGTTTGTATTTATCAAAAAACTTTCTAAATGTGGTCATTGCTCTCGACACAACACGATCAACAATTACAAGGGATGTTCTCTCTTGTCCGGTAAAACTTTTATTAAGCAAAAAAAGTTGTGATGGATCTGTCAAATTTATATTTGATTGAAAATTCAATTTACATTTTGGGCACTTAAATCGTTCTATAACGCGTCTTACTAAATATCCAGCATAATAATCATTGGCAGATTCTTCCAAGCTCATTTTAGCTTTGTACACTTTGGCACATTCTTCTAAATCGGAAAATTTTGATGGACTTTTGGGAGCATCGTCTTCACTATCTAATTCATTATATTGAGCAGTGTTAATGTTCTCATTATTTTGTGAACATCTGTTGTAATTCCAAGCAACAATAATAGTTGTATGTCTATAGCGTCTTCGCAATTGGATAACCTGGAGGGTGTTAATAAGCCCGTTATGCTTTTAATTCTAAAAAATAATCTAAACGACTTAGCTGTTGGATTTTAATTCCAACCCTTTCGTTGCCTGGCCATCGAAAAGAAGTTCTCCAAGAAGTATTGATTAAGTCAATTTGTAAGTATAAATTGAATATTTTCTTTTTTTTTTTCATTTTCGAAAAGTTGTTCAATAGCATTAATAGATTGGATTATACCGTCGAAACATGGAGGCCTATTTTCGCTCATTTCTGTTTTTCCCTTTTTACGACTTAGCTTAATCATAGATCTAAAAATTGATTTACGTTCTTGTAAAATTACATTTACTGATGAACTATATTCACTTAGCCCGCAATTGTAGGGATTTTTTTTGCAAATAGGCACTTGCTATTTAGGGCATCGAATAAGTTGTTCATTAACTCTACAAAATCCGCTGTATTACGTCCTACCTCACTGGATATAAAACCCCTATAGACACAAGTTTTTATGGCGGCAGCCATTGTATTGGAAAATACTTGTAAAGCCAAGGAACATGACATTTTTTCAAAAGCATTAGGGTTAATATGTTTCTCAGCAATTTTTGGGAGAGTTCTTGCTGATGGTGAACATTTGTCAATTTCATAAGTTTTTCTAATAACATTAAAACTTGTTGTTTTCTCCGCTAATTTGAAAGTTCCTGATAATAAATTATTTCTAATGCTTTTGAAAAGATCGCAAATTAAAGCTTTTGGACTAAATCCTATTTCATGTAGGGTTTTTAAAATGTAATGGATTAAAAGTTTTAAATTTTCCTTACTTGTGGCACTATGGGAGAAGAAGTAAGCTAGCGGAAATTTCCATGAAGAATACCGGGTGTCAACGAAATCGTTTAACAACGCACCATTCATGTGCTTTTTTAAGGAGAAATTTGAAATTTCGGCTGAAGATATGGTTTATGAAAACTCAGATTTTCCGCTAAAAAACAAAAGAATATCACTTCCGGTTTGACCGGAAGTGAGCATGAGGCATGAATTTCAAATACAATCCTGCATTTTTTTTACTTATTTGAATAGAGCTTGAAATTCCCTTTTTAGCGACGTATCACAAGTTGTAAAATTTTTTGTAGAGGGCCTTTATTCCAAATTCAATATGGCAGCATTTTGACATCACCAATAGATTTTTTGTCAAAATGTCCGTTGATATAGGAGACAAGATAGGTTTTCTTGCAGATTTTTCTCACTGTTGGAAATTCTAAATAATTGTTATAAAAAAGAAGCATTTTAGTATTTCCTTAAAATGTCAAAATGTATGTAAATTTTTCCTTAAATTTTGAATAGAACCCTATACATATTTTTAAACATTTAGATAGAGCTCGAAATTCCCTGTTGAACGATGTAACACAAGTGGCCATTCTTTTTAAAGATGGCGTTGTAGAGGGCATAATTCAATATGGCGTTGCGCCGCCATATTTGATTAGGCCCTCTACAACCCCATCTTTAAAAAGAATGGCCACTTGTGATACATCGTTCAAAAGGGAATTTCGAGTTCTATCCAAATGTGTTAAAATATGTACAGGCTTTTACTCAAAATTTCGAGAAAAATTTTTAATAAATTTTGACGTTTTAAGGAAAAAATAAAAATGCTTCAATTACAATTATCTAGAATTTCCAACAGTGAGAAAAATCTGCATTAAAACCTAACTTGTCTTCTATGTCAACGGACAGGTTGACAAAAACTCTAATGGTGATGTCAAAATGCCGCCTTATTGAATTTGGGATAAGTGCCCTCTACGCCGCCATTTTGAAAAAAAAATGTAACTTGTGATACGTGGTTAAAAAGACAATTTCAAGCTCTATTCATATATGTAAAAATATACGTAGGGTTGCATTTGAAATTCTTGCCTCATGCTAACTTCCGATCAAACCGGAAGTGATATTCATTTGTTTTTTAGTGGAAAATCTGAGTTTCATAAACCATATCTTCAACCAAAATTTTAAATTTCTCCTTAAAAAACATTTGAATGGTGCATTGTTAAACGATTTCGTTGACACCCGGTATATGTCTCTAATGGAAAACACTAAAACATGGCTTTCGTCCCAGGGGACCTAGATCCTCAAAATCTTCTATTATGTCTAGTTTTTTGTTATATTCAAGACATTGTTTATTGGACAATTCATCAAAAGCAATTAAACATTTTTTTTTCGTTTTTCTCCATACCTGTACATTTTAGTTCACGTTTTTATATTCTCGTCTACGTCAGTTTTAAAAGTGTTCTGACCGATCCATTTTTGAATGGTTGAAGTTGCTGGTAACATATTCCCTTTGTTACATGTCAATTTAGCATGAAAACATGTAACAGATAGAGGTCAAATAAAGTCAGGTATTACACCTTTAATCCTAGATATATTACTAGACTACGAGACTACTTACTCGTTTGGATCCTGCCTTTTATCGAGCTGTTAGAGGAATAGATTGAAAGCACGATAGTTATATACGTAACTTGATTTTCTCTGTTTGATATCACTGGCTTAGCACATAATCATTTAATAGATCGTGCCCCATTCTGCCACTTGCTATCGAAAAAAACATGTAAGTTATAGGCTGAATAGCAGTGCATTTCAAAACGTTCAATTAAATCTCTTACCTTGCGAATAATTTCGTTTTCGATGTTAATATACATTAAAAACGGTCTCATGAATGTCAGAAACATTGGTTTTGGGATATTATTCTCGGGTTTGTTTCAATATTTTATAGGGAAAATTTAAAATTCACTCAATGTTTACTTTTGATATAACCTTCAAACAATAATAATAATAAATCGTGTTAGTCACGATTAAAAATAAGAATTGTTGGTTGCCTATGCACGAATACAATAAATGAAAGGAATATTCTTGGAACGTTGCCAGATGTTATATTCGCTAGCGGTCTTCGTGCGATTTTTGACGTGGTTATTGTTCAAGGCAACAAGGAAATAAATAATTACTTGATATGCTACCCTTATTTTGTGGTTAGACGAATGTTTTTAGCTTTCGCTTTAAAAGCAAATACGCAGTCAGGATGTTTTAGTAAATGCGTGTATTCCCTAACTTGGCAACGTCGCTCTAATTGCTTCGCAAATGTTTCAGCAAGAAAACCGGCTCTAGCTTAAGGTACGTTTAGGTCCGATTGATCGCAAATTTTTGCGTTGAACCGATTTGATGTTAGCAGTTTTAACGTGCAGTGCCTTCTGGAACAAAGTAAGCCATTTCCTTCCCCGAGGAATGGAGAGAGAGCGTTGCTCCCATTTCGTCATTACCATCGAAAAACCCTATGTAGCTAGGTAAATAAATATACATATCTTACATTTTGTACATACTCATTTATTTTCTGTACAGGGATATTTATTTTATAACGGTGTAAGTTACTGCATTATAGTTTTCTAACGGGTCTCAGAGGGGATTGAAATACTGCACAATACTGCTATGTAGTGTTACTTTTGAAAATTTACTAATTCTTGCACATAAATCATGCAGTATCGTCAAACAAAAGATAACTTAGGCCTGGAACAGGCCTAGCATGACTTAATTATACTCATTATTTTTGCAAGAAGTAATATTCTGGGGAAAACAAGCGTATTGATACCGTCCTCGGTATCAAAATTGCAGTCGAGCACTCCTAGCTGATTATTTGTCTTTATGGGCACCCAAATTGTATAGTAGGGTATAATGTTGTATAAAGTTGTATATAATCTTTGATAAATTTCTTTTCTACTTTGAATTTTGCTTATAAGAACTTGTAAAGTCGTACATAAGCTTAGTAAATTTAGATTTAATATTAACATAAATGGACAAGATTTGTTCTTGCCTGGGGGTCTGAACTCCTAAAAGAGCAAACAGTGGTTATATTATTGGTCAGTTTTCTTAGTATTTTATATCTATCACCTGTAGGGTGATATGATATTGGTTTTATTATGACCTTTGCATTTTGGCAAGACGACTCTCATTATTTTTAAATACTCATTGAGTGGAGAGTATTCTGAAAGAAGAAGCTGCCCGAAATTGCAGTAAGAGAATGCATACTTAGCGCTTGTTCTCTTTCAGGTTTTTTTTTTCTGGGAGTCAGTTTTTTATGGGAGCTGTTTTATGGCTGGAGCTATTTTGGCTTGGAGTTATTTGTACATGGAACAAGTCAATGTTATTTAGAGTTATTTTTTGTTAGAGGAAGTTTTATTTGGAGCGAGATTGAATAGCTAAACAAGTAGCTACCAGTCAATGCAGTTGGTTGCGTTTCATTGGTACCGACTGCAGCCATAGAGGTATGGCATTACCTCAAATATCACTGAGAGTTTTATGAGTCCCAAGGTGCATAGCAGTAGTCCGCGTGCAGAAGGCCGTAGGTGATATCGGCGAAGACCAGTAAAGATAGGTTTAGGATATTTATATTTTCCAGCGTGTTATTAGTATTTTTCAGCGTGTATTAGATTGCGTGTTTTAGAATTTTCCAGCGTTGTATCATATCGCGTGTTTTAGTTTTCTGCGTGGCATTGATATACTTATTTTCGGAACTGTTTCGGTGTAAGCACAGCTTACCAATGCGAATCTAATTAACTGCTGTATTTACTAGTGTGGAACCATTAATGCTCATAGTTTTTTTATATTACATTTCTTATTCTTACAATTTGATTTATATTGGCTTAAATGATCAACATTGTCGTACTAATTTATTGACTATCGTTATAATAATTTTACATAATGGTATTTAATGATCTAAATCAGTAAGGTTTATTTATGTACAACTGCGAGTCGTCTACCATGGTAAACGCGCACAAAGTTTTAGTAACTACTATTAGACGGATCTCTTAATTACTAGTTGTATATTGTGATTATTGATTAATTTGTTGACCTTGGTTTTGATCTTTCGTAATCATTTGGTTTTATATTGTTAATTCCGTTATAGCTAAACGTGTCTAATAATTGTTCGATCATTCCTTAGCTAATTCACTTCTATTATAACGCAATTTTAATTCAAATTACTGTCTATATATTTATGAGTATATAGATTATTACTTGTTTCCAATTGAGCTCTTATACCTGTCTTATATTTATATTACTTCGATTATTGAAAGAGATATGACAACACGTTAAAGTCAAACATAACGAACGCCAATAAACTTAAACCTTCACGAACGTTACCGTTTTTTATTTGCTCTGAAATACCTCAACCAAACAAGTGTAGTTAATAGTCGTGTGGATTTTAAATCGCCCTTGTGTAGTTGATAGTCGTCGATTTTGGATCGCCCTTATGGATTCTTGAGACCGAGGATCTTCTAGTTTGGGTCTGCGGATTTGGGTATTTCAAACTGGTGACGCCCTGGTCAAGAATAAATAATTGACCCACTCCCACGCCGACGAGCAAGTCGGAGCACACATGTTGCGCTGGCCGTATCTGTAAGGGTAGGTACTAACTTATTCATTTTATCTTGCTAACACATTTAAAAGGGTTTTACGTGCAACACCTTTTTTTTCAAAAATTTGTAAGCTGACGGTGATTTTAATAAAGAGACACCGCAAACTCCTTTTCATTTGCAGAATACAAAGTACAACGTTTACCTCGTATCTGCATCATAACAAATGTTTTTGCAGGTATGGATAAGAACGACAAAAAAGGTAATATTTTAAAAATGGTAAATTTCGACTTGTGTATTTTTCTCTCAACCGATTAATTTTCCGCTTCATATTAATAACTTTTTTTGTTTGAAAAGAGACTGTTTCTTTAAGTTTTAACTTTCTTGGAGTGACTATGTGGTCCGGAAGGTCGCTAATCTTGTTTACAAGCTGCTCAAATTCCACTTTGAATCGCAGTTTTTTCTTAGAAGGGTTTGAACTACTACTGCGAGGACTACTAAATAATTTGGTACCCTTCGTATCAGGATACGTCCTCTTGGGTGTTAAAACTAGTAAATTTTCTTCACTATCCGAAAAACATTTGAAATGCATAGGAACTGCACTATCTTTTAAATGATATTTTTTTTTATAATGGTTGCCTATGAAATGCTTTTCACAAATATACTTGTTTCTCAACAAGTCTACTGGACTAGTTGTACATTTCCTAAAAAAACACACCCTGTCAAAAATTAAAATTATCCAAGACTTTTAGAGTAGCTAAAGAAAATTAATAGACGTCTTTTACAAATCACCTCTTATTTTATAAAGTAAATCCAATAACTTAGTTTTTCAAATTTTTCGGACAATGGGGTTGCGTTGCGTTGAAAGAAAAGAGAAACTGATCACATTGTGAATACGCTATCAAATGTTATATATTATGGCCCAATTATAAAGAATTGTAATGTGTTCTGTATAAACTGGACTAACTGGGAGTCTAACGAAATGTAAAATCAATTTTCACCCCGAAATAATATATATTTTATTTTAATTTGAAATAGGCCTTTTTTGTTTAAAGTGTCTGTAGAATAAGAATTTTTAATGTATAAAAATATTGCCACTAATGGCAATTTGTTACCCCAAAAAAAGATGAAATTTCAAATATGTAAATAGGTCAAATATTAAAGAAAATTTTCAAAAAAGGGAACCCTGACACTCCGTATTTTATTTTTACAGGCACATTTTGGTATAAACAGTGTGGTCCATTAAGTGTGCAAAAAATGCGTCTCGTGCGCGTCTCGCTATATTTATACGCACCTTTAGATCCTCGCTTACTGGGGATCATATAGAGTATAGAGCAATTTCTTTTTCTTACAATGAACAAGAAATTTGTAAACCTACACAAAAATTGAATTTACGATTTTTATAAATAATAAAAGTTTGTAGAAAATATTCTTCTTTAAATTCTTCTCCGTTTATTAGAAGTTAATAGTTATCCCACTTTGCAAGGCTGTAGCACCTTCGTCAACTTAGAATGGTTTGCAAACGCGTACTCAAGTAATCTAAGAGATTATTAAACACTAAGATAGGAATGTACATTTTGTTCTCACTTTATCAGATATAATGATTTGTCCGGTATTTGTATTAATAATTGATTATTTCAATGAATGGATTCTCTCGATTATCGACAATCTAGGTTATATCTGTTAATCGATTATTTCGATTAATCGATTATTCGATTAATATTTCATAAAATATCGAATAATCGATTATTTCGATTAATCGAATAATTATCTCCATTATTTCGATTAATCGATTATTTCGATTATATCGATTAATCGGGAATAATCGATTATTACAAATAATCGAAAATCGATTTTCACTTTCAATAATCGCCCAGCCCTACGTATCCCAAGTCAAACAGCATACAAACAGCAAATATTAAATTTGCTCAAGAATAAAATATCCTAATTTTCTAAAATCCAGAAAAATGTGTCTGAGAAAAACAGTTTTTTATCGGCGATAATTTTGATATGGTTCTTTAAATAATCCTTCTTATAAAAACAATTGCAAAAAAAAATAATGTTAAAAAATATTTGTATACTTTTACCAACAGTTTTTAATATGCACTATACGATTATTTCAGTATTTGGCTTGTTTAAAAGTATTATTGAAGTTCTGTTAAATATCGTTGCAGCAAACATAAAGTTGGCAGTTGCCTAAAAAATATAAATCCAATTAAATTTTACAAATAGGTTTTATTTAATAAAGGTTATTCAATAATTCGGTTGAAGCTACTTTAAAATATTAAATCAGATTAATAAAAATATGTATCATACGCCGGAAATACACTTAAAAAAATAATAATAATTGTGTGTGCTCAAGACCACACGATAGAAGTGAGAACTTCAACAAGCGTTTGTCAAAATTTCGATCCGAGCTTTCGTTGCAGAGATACGGGAAAAAAACGGTTTTCCCCCAAAATCCCTCTAAATTAGAGCCCCGGTCCTCCCGTATGGTCTAAGGTGGCCCCCCATGGGGCGACCTACCATATAAATTTCGACTCTGTACCTCTGCCCGTTCTCCTGAAATTCATTATTTGTATTTCCTTCTCCCCCCTCCTCCGGCCAAACGGAGGGAGGGGGGTACGGGTCCCGTTTTCGTCCAGGATCTTCTTTTTACCCCGGCTACATCCCCTGAAAATTTCGGCCCTCTACCTATACGGGAACATGCCAGTAGAAGGAGCGTCACGTTACGTTACATATCCGAGCGTGACGGCTCGGTCTCATTCAACCCCCACAAAAAAAACGCAAAACACGCCTACAAAACTTTTCACTTCAAAAATAAAAATTTTAAGAGGGGGCCATGATTTAATATTTGAGCATAACTTTTAATTCTAAACAAATATTTCGAATCATAGTTTGCTATTTTTTACGAACTCATAGTTCTTTATCCATAAGCAAATATTTAATAATTATACTTATAAAGAAAAACCTATTTTTTAAAATTTTAATTTTTAGTTTTAAACTTACCACAGTTTAAAATCCAATTGTCACAAACTTCTTAAATTAGAATTTCTTCTTAAATTCCCGCAATGAAAAAAATATTGACATTTGTCGCCACCTGGAGCACGAGACATTTTGGACGTAATCCACTCACAAAAAGGTAAAATTGTATTAAAATATACATGATTATTTAAAAACTAAAACCAAAGAGGAAAATCGATGGGGTTTGACATCTCCGTTAGTGGGAATTTGAGGAACAAAATATGAACACTACATTTATTTTGTCTTACTATACGCTCCCAATAGTTTGCAGCATACTTAACGAACATGTATAATAATTATAATTATTCTCAAGTAGGTGTTATTAAGAAAAAGTGACTTACCAATTAAATCGCCAGCAAGCAGTTGCATATCTCCAGGTTTTTTAGCCTCATGAGGCAATACAGCTATCACATTGTGAGGATTTTGTCCGCCATAATAATAAATATCGTCCAGCGATTTATATCTCGCAGCGGCATCGGGATAGTAATTTTGCATTATTTCATACGCAATCCTACATACCTAAAAACGTTTCACAACATATAAGTTTTGTAGAGAGGATTGTGATTTTTGAGCTGGTCCGTGGCTGATCATTTGGCTGACAAAAAACGTATTTTTGTAAAATTTTCTTATGCATTGCCATTTTAGAGCCGAGATAAATTCGATTATTTTTTGTTAAACACTTTTTGCTCTATCTCTTAGAGGAAAGTGAGGAAAGAGGTGTGGGTGTTCCAACATTTTCGAAAATAAATGTCAATAATTTCAAAACAACTGAACGGATCTTAATGAGCTTAGAATCGTTGAAAAGGGCTTTCCTTAGGCTACCAACCGTGCCTTGAGTGGAATGATTGCGATTTCTTGTCTAGCCGCTAGAGGGCGTTTTCTGACATAACCACATAGTGGGCATTTTGGAAACTCAAAAATAATTTTCAGCGTTTTCCCTTAAACGTTTTTACTCAAAGCTCTATGATAACTAGTTTTTGAGATATAGCCGGCCATTTTTAGTTGGCCACCTGGTATGAGATATTTTGGTGGCCTTATTTGTAAAAAAAATATTCCACAAATTTTCCACCCGTGGAAGGTTCGTGCTTATTTAATGTAACTGTTGTCGCGAGCCTATTTGGTTTCTAAAAAAGTTCGAATTTTGTGTTAACTCACTCCTTTGTACAGGGGATCACCCTGTACAAAGTTGTCCTACCACCCGAAACCGAGAGGAGCCAACAAAATCCTAAAGAGAGCTAGCCAAGCACTCCTACGAGAACATAAAAACAGAAGTATACAAGCCACATAAGTAACAAAGTGCATCCTCTACTGTGGACAGACCTAGATAAAGTATCGTTCTGGCGCACGGAATCTGACACCAGTCTCAAAACAGAGAAGCTTAAGAAAAAGTTCGAAAACCTGCAAAACCGTACAACAGAGCACACGGAAGAAACATTGGATACCAACAAAGTAGTCTACAACATCTCTCATCACCAACTTGCCGAATCTGAAAATAAGGTACTCAGTAAAGGTTTCAATTTTGCACTAGCTCCACATAGGATACCGACAGAAGAGATCATTTCCAACGTAGAATCGACACTAGACAAGAAACCAGAAGAAAAAGCTGAGCAAGTGAGACAAGAAATGGCATGTGTACTAAAAACAAGCCGACCACCATGCCTACATGAAGACTACAAATGGCGGACATTCTTAAGGATATAAAAAATCCAACTTCCTACCTAGAAAAGACCACCAAATCAAAATAAAGGCAGCAAACTTAGACCCAGAGGATGAGAAAAATATCATCCCACGAGAAAAATCCAGCAGATGTCTGAAACTTTACGGCCTACCCAAGATACACAAGACCCATCGTAAGTGCAGTGAATCCTCCAACACAAAAACTAGAGAAATATCTCACAAGTATAATGCAACCAACAACTGAACTTGCGGAATCTTACGTCGAAAATTCGGAATACCTTACCAGAATACTCGAAGACATCCATTTAGGTGAAACCGATATTCTTGCTGCAAGTTTAGATATCGTCTCACTCTACCCCAGCATACCGATCGATGAGGCCCTAGACACGAAGGATTTTCCAGCACATATTATCGAATTATCGGAACACTGTCTGAAAAACACTTACTATGTTTAATAACCAGATCTACCGTCAACCCGATGGCGCCCCCATGGGATCATCGCTGTCACCAGTGATCGCAAATCTCTTCATGAGGTATTTCGAAAGAGATGCCCTACGAAACGTAGCTCTCAAACCCACAATATGGAAACGCTATGTAGATGACATCTTCATTATATGGCCACATGGTAGAGAACAGCTGGACTCTTTCCTGGACAATCTAAACCAAATTCACAGCAGAATCCAGTTCACAGTAGAAGTAGAAAATAATGAGAAGCTACCTTTCCTAGACTTTCACATCACCAGAACGCCGGATAAAACGCTAGATTATACCGTCTGTAGGAAATCTACCCATACCAACAGATATCTAAACGCCGAATCACACCACCACCAATCCAGTCCGTGGCAAATACATTGATATCTCGGTCTTATCGCCTAACAAAACCTACTCAAAGGCAAGAAGAAATAAAACAAGCCAATCAAATAACCAATTTTTTTTTCATTGAGCAATTCTGTCATGGCATATGTAACATGCCTATCAATTTTCTAGCATGTCGACAATATTTTCAATAAATATATAAAGTTGTCTCTTCATAACTATTACTGGCAGCAATAGTATATTATTTTATATGGAGGAAAAGTGATACTTTTCATGGCGCGCTCGTGTTTAACAGCCGAACGGAGTGTGGCTGGTAATAGAGAGCAAGCCATGAAAAGTAACTTTTCCTCCAAATAAAATATGCTGTTTTTTCTTCAAATGTCGACAAATTAATGCAAAAACATCTCTTTTTAATAGTAATAATATCTAATTATTATTAAAGATAAGTGGGTGCGCAAGGCGGCTTAGACCGGTGTCGGTGGATAGGCACAGGTTGTTGCTATAGTAATGTAACATAAAGCTGTCAGTGGACACTGTCAACAATAATTATTTTTTAAGATTGCGTCTCCGATTGCGTTTTAATTCCGTATTGATAAGCAGTTATTGGGTAAGTTCGATTAAATAATAACCAATTTGTTCCTAAATTAGTGATTTTTAGAAATGCAGTCACAAATTGAGTGATAAATACAAATTGTAGTTTAATAAATCTTGAGTTGTTGACGCTTATTTTGTGGTATGTTTGTATTGTATCTATGTTCTATGACAACACTTTTACCTCCGCCGGCGGAAAAGTGAAAAGTAAAGCTCCGGCGGAGGAAAAACGAAACTTCACGGCCGCCTACACAGTCGAGTAATGACGGATTTACTGACGTTTGAAGAAAAAAATATTTTCCAGTGGTCCGGGATATTTAAATAATTGATTAAAAGTTTAATCTAATATTATTAAGCTTATCCAATACGTTTGCATTATCTGGAGTACGTGACTTTTTGTGACTGGTCTGTAGCTGTCGAAGCCTACAGCCTCACCACAAAGTGTCCCTTTTACTACTAATAATAGGTACTATTTTATAATAAATAATTTTTTTATTATTTAATAACCGATTCAAAAAGTAAATATACTGGACCAAAAATGAATTTTCTTCATCAGACACTGGTTTATCTAAAGTCAACAATACAGGGCAACATATCCAATTGATTTTGATTTATCGAGTCATACTCACTGTAACCAGGAATAGAGGCTTATGCAAAATTCGATTAGGGGAATCGTTTTGAGTTCAGAACAACAATCACGTCTCATTTTTACAAATCGTCTGCCAAGCCAGTTACATTAAAATGGCAACACACGAAGTGGATAGTATATTGTGTAACTAGTAGGAAAAGCAAAACATTCTTGGACGATTGTGGTAATTGCTGGACGAGGCGCAGCCGAGGCCAGCAACAGAGGAGTCCAGGAATGTGCTTTTCCTACGAGTTGCACATACTATTTTTTATCCGATCGGCATTAATTAGAATACGTATTTATAAAAATAGAGCCAAATATTACTCTAAATAAAAACGGTGATTTAAATTTACACTCAACATAATATCAAGTTTTGAATCGACCGAGCTTGGAGTTTATTACGTAACTAGGGAAATCACAGCTAAAGCTTGCTTTTGATAAACGTCAAATCTGACAAACAAGGTGTTTAAATATGACAGAAATGTTATATTCCCGGTCTAGGACAGAAATGTTGTACGTACAGTTATTGCATGTTGCCATGCAACGAATACAATATACTGGAATCATGACTTTTGCGGTGAGAAAACACATCGGAAAAGTATAGTTTTTCGACCGATCGTAAAAAAAACATTTGTGCAACATTTTCCATACGATCGTCTCAATATCAAACAAAACTTTCGATATTCAAATTTTTTACGCAAGACATTTTTTCGGACAAATTTATCTGGACATGACATTAAAAAACCTTTCAAAAAGTTTCCATACTCTCAACTGGTGTTTGACACAATGTCAAACGTAAAACATGTTGCTCAGAATGTATACAACAATCGGCTAAATCTGATCACTTCTGTTGAGCTGCCAAGTTGTATTTTCATTTTAAGTATATTTAAAAGTATTTCTAGTGTTAATCCAGTGTAATGATATTGATAATATACAGGGTTAGTAAAAAGAACCGGAACGCTTAAATATCTT